>DWLR01000982.1:0-20739 GCA_018246295.1 Papilio alexanor hazarajatica | reverse complement strand
GTTAATTATGTATACACGATTTAACAAACAACAAAAACTTTAGACATTTATTTCATAATAACTATCGAACACGTAAAGAAATAACTTTTTGTAAAGAAATCACATATACTTAATTTTAAAATAACCACAATGTTTAAATTTACTACAGTTGTCTAAAGTCAAAATTATTAAAATGGCTATACATTAATTAACCCCTCTTTTGTCAAAATAATATAAATAAACAATATGAAAGTAAAAACTTTTTAAAACTATAAATATACACAACCGCAATGCAAAAACGGTAATAATTTAGTCGAGGGACGGTTAGGTCGTAGGTCGCATTTATAAAAAACTGCGTAGACACAGAAAACATATTGAACGCAATACCGGATGCGACGTAAATACAAATTTACTGCACAATTAAATTTCAAGTGTGGAAACATACTGCGCAACGATAAATGTATTGACGACGTAGGCATGCAGGTGCCATGGTTGTTAACAATCTCCGATACGTAATTTACAATTTGAATACCGGGAAAAGGTAAGGAGGGATTCATGATGTAATAGGAACACTAAGTAAATTTCATAAATACGTGTTGAGATACAAACTCAAGTTACCACTCACTATAAAACTTATGAAGACAAAAGTAAAGTTTGAGAGATTTTATGAAATAATTTTTACTCTCACGCAAGCTTTTCATAATTACATTTAGAATTTTTTACTTTCCCTAATTATATAGATACTAAATAATATGAATTTACTCATAAATATATGTGCATATTATGTACTATGTAAGTAGCATTATAAGTTATACAGTAGTATTAGAATCAACATAAGCATTAACTGTTGCATCCAAGGATTGGCACGCCTGAGATCCGGTTATTAGAGATCCTTATACTTTTGACTTTCTATCGCTTCGTTCTCTTTTACCGCATGTAGTGGGGTCACTTATCTTTACTACGTTGGTGTGAATCATGTATACGTTGTCAGTATTTTACTCACACCAAAAATGTTACAAAAAGTGAGTATGGATAAAAACACGAAGTGTCCCTTCGATCCTAAATATGATTATTCCTATCGAGATATGTATCTAGATTTCCGGATAATATCACTACACTTATCGAGAGCATTGCTGAATCTAACGTCACACCTCGAATGCTGTTGTTGAAGTGGAATACTCTAGTACAAATCGCCAGTCGATTTTACACGGTGGCGTGTTCGGCGGTAATCCATGGGATATGCCCTTCATTAAATTGATTGCGCCCCTATAAAACCATAGCCTGATTAATTTATTTACTTCCATATTAGTATTCTATAAACGAAGGGAAAGACTACAAGGAATAAAATTAAGGTAATGCATGCTTTCGTCCCGGATTCGAATCAGCGCTTGACATTCGTGTACTAAGCAAATTTACGGTGTAATAAAAATTGCGATAAATTTTCTGCAGCGGGCTTCATAAAACAAACTACATAACATACCAATCTAGATATAATAAACTCACGAACGTTTCTAATCTGTGAGCAAATGCAAACGGAAAATAACAGCTACACTTCATAAATAATGATTTTAAGAAAACTTTTTTTTTTAATATAAATTTTACATTGCAAGTTTTTGGGAGTTTGTTTATCGAGATTTATCTTGGCTTTGGGAGAAATCGTAATAATTCATATTTTAAACAAAATAAATATGAATGCCTTGGTTTCACGGTATTGCGTTAGATTAAATACTTGAAAAAAAAAGTTTTACTAAACACTACATTGGATATTGCTCTTGATGTTATTGAATGAAAAAAAAATTGAAAAACTTGTATTTATGTATGTTGGTACGTGATTGAAATGTCTTGCGTAAATTTAGTTTGTATGCATTTTCAATCTTTTATTTAATAGCTTGCACTTAGTGAACAAGGAATATAAACAAACTACTGCCGTAATAAGTCTTTGTCAAGTTAGAACAAAAGGTATTATCAATAATTGATTCGTTCATCAATGCTAACTCATTTTATTACATAAGACATTTACATTAGCAACTGTTACATATCATCATATTCTATGCTTCCTACAAATTTCATTATAATGAAATTTTATATAGTAAATAAAAGAGTAACTATAACATGAATTGTTTAAATACGCATTAATTAACAAGTGTGTTCATTGTAGATAATACACAACTATCCAGTCAATTTGTGGCCATTGAAGCTTAACCACGTCATCTTTGCAGAGTATAATTCTAGATATTTTATGTAAGGGGTCATTTATTTAAAGTTTCGGTAGAAATTTATATAAGGCTGCTGATATGCGCTGTTATTTATGTCTTCGTCCCTTTTAACATACTTTCGGACTTATTTATAGGTTATAAATTTCCAAAGTAAACTAGGCGTGTCACTAATTCACTATATAAATTAGATAAAGTCTGTTCGTAATTTTGGCAAGCATAATAGAACGCCTCTCAAGGCGTGACGCGGTCGCTCAAGAAGATTTCATTTAACGCTTTTGTTTTACGTCATCGGGGGCACAGCATTGGCACACTACCGAAATAGCTAATGAACGGTATTCCACACATAAACATTTCATCAGACAAAAAACTTACTTAAACTTCAAATGTTAAAAAATAAAACAAAATACACTATTGTACAATAATCCAATGCAGTTTTACATCACAGATGCCTTCAAATACGAAATACTGGTTGAAAACTAACTATTATATGATTACAATATTTACGACAGAGGAGCTTAAATGGAACACGTTATGTGAAAATCGTTTCCTAGCGTAAAACGCAGTCGAATGGCAGCTAGCGTACAGTAGGGCCAGTGGCCACTCACCGCCGTCGCCCCGCCCCGCCTGCGCCACCGCAGCGGCGGTGCAGCGTTTGCATTGCGTTGGGCAAAATTCGCCTGAAACACTTTTGGGCAACCTCCCTATAACACAGCTCTTATTTGAATATTACGGTTTTAAAGACACACAACGATAACCTTAAATATGAACTACCTACATTGCTCAGCAGAACCTTTTTGGAGTAAATATTCTTCCTCTTCTACATAAGTACAAATTAAATCAGAATTAGCTTTGTCACCGTTTATGAAAAGTAATATTACTAGAATATGATAAATAAACGAGATTAATCTATAGGCGCAATAGGATTAAAGCTGTTTGGTTTCGTTTCAGACACCCCGTTAGACTATTGGGCGCTTCATTATTCGTTGCAAACAAACACCTTAACAAAATATTGCTCAATATTTATAACAATGTTTCAGTAACAGTTTGTGCGTAACAAAAACTTTTAAATCATTATCATTATTGAGTAATGTCATTTGAAATAGGTACTCGTACATTGGAACAACGCTACGTACGCCACAGCATTGGAAAAAAATTGGAGGCCATGAAACAAACACGAGGCCGCTTTGAAATCGAAAATTTCGCATCGATTCGATATAATTACGGCGGACGACAAAGTTTTCTTACGACTCGGGTTATTTCGTTACAAATAGAAACGATTATTTTTAACCGCGGTACGTTTATTTGCTCACGTTCGAAAATTTATGTAACAATAACGTTGTTTTTGGCAAAACTTCTGCTTCTCTTTATCATGATAATACTCCGGTTGAAATAGACGAAGTTTGCGATTCTAAAATGCTAAAACATCAGTGAATGTATACAAAACGCATCCGATTTTACTTTGCTTATATCACGGTTGACGTCATTGTGTACGTAATTTTAAGGTATTTACATGTAGATAAAAAGGGGTCGTACTTTGTATACATATGTCGTGTAAAAATGTTGTTATACTTATCATATTAAAAGACAGCTTCCTATTTCTCTGGTCCTAGTAAAACGGTTACGCTAATTATAAAAAGGCACTCAAAAATAACACGGCTCAAGAATCGAGACATAAATTATTTCTGATTCAATTCAATACATTGTATACTACACAGTAATTAAATTGAGGATAATTCTGTTCATTACGCATAACTCAACATTATCAACAAAAAATATATACCTGGCACAGTATGAAATTACGATATACGTATAAAGTCTAGTTATAGTCAAAAACAAAATAATTTATTATATGTACCAAATCTTTGAAATTAAAAAAAAATAGTTTTTGCTGGATTTTTATAGTTACGAATAAATGGGATACTTGAAATTAGGAACATTTGTCACACACGATCTTTACTACCTGAATCCCTTGTCATCAATCGCCTGCAATGAATCTTCAAAGCAGGTTCAATGCGACTGAATAGGGAAACAACGAAATCGGTTACGACAGGTTCTTTTTATATAATAAAACGCGATCTGGGATGGAAAGAATTGTGCTCATATCGAATATTCTCGCAAGGACAAACATAAACAACAATGCACCTTGACAAATGCGGGTCGAGAAACTGTATAAACAGCCGTTTTTTATTGTCATTCATATTTTGTGGTTAGCACTAACCATTATTTTTAGGAACCATTAATATCTACCTACTTACCATGAGTTTGCACTGTCGAAACATTCACATTAAAATATGGCGTACTTACAAATATATTAAATTCAACGAAGGATGGAAAGTAAATTATACGGTTAAAAACCATTACGATTGATTAAAATTAACTGATGTATTTTAGATCATTGAAGACTAATTGAAACAAAAGATAAAATTCAGTCACATAAAATTCAGTCATATATAGCACAAAGATAACAACAATAATTGTTGGTTTTAATTGTTACTAGATACTAATATAACGTGTACTTGATTACACACCTAAGACACTTGACTATGTTTAAATATTGGATCACACAGCAAATATATTATTGCGTTTCCCGACGAAAGGTATATTGAAATACTAAATTAGGGAGACACCATTAAAAAAGACGCGTAAACATTGTCTAATATTGCGGTTGCGAGAATCTCGCGTGCATATATATCGCAAATAATTAAAATAAAATATAAACATTGAATTATTTTAGGTACTCGTACCACAGAATGTTTTGTCTAAATATGAGAAACTACCTATTCATATTGATGACTCGTATTCTAGTATAACATCTGAGCATGCGTCACACGTGTTAATCGGCCATATCCCGGTATTAATTAAAGCTGCCAAAAGTATAGATAGACATGAAAAATATACAAATTTCAACTTTAATCAGAAACAAAAGCGAATTGAAGATATGAAAAACTTTAGTATAACGGGCTAAGGAATTTATAGGAAACAAAATTATCCCAAAAGTACAAGCGTGAGAATGATCATCGCACTGACTGAGAATGTATTTGAGTCTGAGGTCCTGTCGTCCTTTTTTTTTGTTTCGTTTTTGGCTTTCACACTTTAGTGTATTTAGCCACTGACAAGTTCAAAACTCGGGAACCAGGGAATCGCCAAAGATGAAAATATATACTACTATATGAATATTTACAATAAATATATTAATAACAATACATCACTGATCGCTCACTGAATAATTAAAATAAAATATTTCAAGAAGTCGAAAAACACTCCCGCCTAATTCGAAAGTTCCCCTGTCATCCTTCATTGCATTTTATATTGTGGAAAATAGCAAAACTGTCACATGTGACACTTGGGAACTGACTTTAATTTTAATGATGCATGAAATGTTTCTTACCATCTCGGCGTAGAAATAGGAAAGAAACATTGTATGTAAATCCAAATTTCTAAAATTAAAACCTATTTTCACGACTTTCAACTTAAAACCTTCAAATCTTGCCCAACTATGAAATTTATGTTTAACCAACTACACAACATACACCCATCTCTCTGACCGGTACCCGTCGATTTTAGCTAAAACTAAAAATCAATAAATTAGAATTATCTCAAATGAATCTCATACGCAAAGTACCTAAACAACCCCTACTCTGGTCGTAATAATCATGGGTTAGAAATATCTAAACTAATAACCTAAAAATCTAAACGAAAATATTATTGGGAACGCACTAATCTCAGGTATCGGATTTGATTCTCACATCTACATTTGACAAATCAATTATCAAGTGAAGTTAAAACATACTTCGACAATGTAAACAGATTTCGTGTAAACTGAAGGGCGCTACGGGTGAAACGTCACAGCCAGTAATGTAAGGAAGCCTATCTCAAACAGTATTTTTATAGCTGTCTCCGTATTCACTCATTTCATTTACATGCCAAATAACAAATATTAAAAAAAAATCATCATGACTAGACACGTGACAGATATAAGCTTTGTATCTTATTTTCGCAAGGCGAAGCTTCTAACGAAAATAAACTCACGTGACCGCAGCCCGGATCTCATGGCGAATTCACATTTTACGTATTTATATAACTTTTTTTTTTTTAAAAATCGAACGTTGGCCGGTTTATTATCGACGTCTTGGCAATAGGAATAGGATATACATGGGTAAATAATGACAACGGTTCTACGAGCCTTACACATTCTAATTTTTTTTGGTAGAATCTGTCTATTCAACTGTTCTATCAATTACTTACTTTTTACTTACAATTTGAGGATCGGGGATCGAATGCCATCCGATCTTTTTTATTAAGGAAATATTATATTATATAATTAATTTAATTGTTTATTAAAGAAAATCGCAATACTTGTCTCTGCCCACCCCCACTAGAGTAAAAAAAATATCAGAACTAAAATAATAAAATATAATTCAACACCTGGTAAAAGTCTGGTAGGTGATACCCCACATCATTGAAAAAAGATCAAACAAAAAAACGTATTTCTGCCTGCTTATGATTTAAAGAGTACAAAAAAAAAATACCAACATAGATTTAATATTAAAAATATGTTATATTTCTTTTCTAATTTATATTAAACAAAATGAAAATTTAATAAATGTTCATTATCACTTCATATTCACAAGTTTATACAAAGAATCGTACTAGAGAATACTCCTGGCACTTAAAATGTAATTAAATAGTAAAAAAAGTCTAAATAAACAAATATAAAAAATGTTTTTTTAAATATAGCAAATTAATTTATCACATGTAAATCTGAATGCTTTAATGCAATTTTGAATGGTTTAAAATAAAGCTAATTAGTATTGTCGATTCGCAATAGAGCAGATTTTGATTTCTTATAGGGCTTTGTTTTAATTTTATGTTATCAAAATAATAGCTGTTGATGAACAATATGAAATGTAACTGACCTTCTTCTGGACTGAGATCTCCAAACTTCACACCACCACTGTAAGAAAAAAAACTAAAATGAAAACAAAACTGTGTACCTACAGTTTAACAAATTATCATTTAAAAGAAAACAAATTATCTTTTATAGAATGTTCCAAAGAAGCTGGTACATTATTAAGGTATGGACACAATAATCTTGTTTTAAAAATACAATACTTAGACATTTTAATTATTTTCTTTTTCAACTCATATAACTAGTACTATACTTATACTTTGTGTATTATTGTCAATAACTTTAATTTTATCTAATTTAAAAAAAAAACAAAATTGAGACTTAATGCGTTTGCCAAGGTTGCATCGTACCTTAGTAGCACGGTAGCCGTTTCCGGCACTCGGAACACCTGGAAATAAATACAATGTGGAACCATGTTGTATTGGATCTCCAATTGGAGAAACCACAGGAACAAGTAATCTTCACATTATAAAATTTACTTTTTTTTGACACAAAATTTGTAACTTGTTTGAAAAGAGACGATATACTAGGAGAAGTTTAATTCAGTTTTAAGCTTAATTCCACTTGAAAGTTTTCCACAAAATCATATGCCACATAAAAAAATTACAAAGTTAGAATAATACAAAAAAATTTAATTTATTAAAGAATGTTTATATAACATTCTTTAAAAACCCATTTATATCAGATTTTAAACGAGACAATACTCTGCCATACAAAAATTGCGACGTGTAAGTTCGCAGATACATTGTAAAATGTTCCAAACATTTGCTATTATATATACATATATATTATTTACTTACTGAAATACATGTTTAAATAAATTTTCTTTACCTTCCATCCCAAGTTTTCAAAGAAAGTGCTGAGACGGGATTGCCCAGTTGTTTTACCGCCACAAGGTCCTGCATAGGTTAACAAAATACAATGTGGATTGTTTGGTATCAGTGCCAGGTATCCACGTGCAATGACATATTTATGATATTTTACGATAAGGTATGAATACCAAAACCTTAGCACGCGTTAATAAATTAAATCAGAAAGTATCTTATCACTAAAAATTAGAAATTGTATTAAAATTACTTACCTCCAGTTAAAACCAATCTATACACAATTTTCTGGGATTGATTCGCCATTTTGATTTAATGCAGGAATATAAATAAAAACTAAATTGCACTACCAAATGTTTTTGTACTACGAATATCATAAAATTGTTAAATGTACAATAAAATTAGATGAGGCCATTACAGCGCAAAGCGCTACGCGCATCGCCTGACAGGCGTGCGAACAAATGAAGGAAAACTAAGAAATCGAATAAAGCTAAAGATTGACTCTCAATAAAAATTACTCACTCAAACAGAACGAATGAACTTTATTTGTTTGACGTATAGCAACCCAGGTAGGGTTGCTATTATTGTTTACAAAATAGGACATTTTGAAATTTTAAAAATAAGCTACATATGATAATAATTAAGTTATACAAAAATTAATTTACTAAATAACATTAAAAGACGATCACTTAATTGCTTGGTAAATAGATTGAAATGCGTGTCACCGTTAAATTGTAAATATAGGTAATTTGGTACTTCTCTAGTAATATTACAAACTGACAAAAAATTGCGAACTGAACTACCAATTTGATGTATTAAGTCAAGAGTAACAAATCTTTTGTTATAACCATCTATTTAATTTCATTATCATGTCCAAACTAACATATAAATAACTTCTGTTCTAAATCTTTCCTACTTGTCATATCATGGATGTGTGACAAGACGAGAATGGATAAAATTAAGAATAAGTATATATATATTAGAAAAAGCCTGAAGGTTGCGCCAGTGACAGAGTAATTGAGGACCTTAAGGTTAGCGTAGTATGGATATGTTATATGATTCTAAAACTTTACTATTTGCAACATAACAACAACAACAATATAACTCATGTTCGTAACCCAGAGTGGTAGGCGGAGATTACGGATTTCTATATGGTACGGTCCTGGTATACCTCTGTCGCCTCTTTCACATTCATAATCTACAGATGCATGATCGTCGGTTACGGGTGCTCTAATCTGGCCGGTGTAAATTCGTCTAGGACAATCCCTACCAGCACTGCCACTCACTTTCCCTCTCTCTCTTGATAATCTCTCATTATTACTTTCAACAGGACCTAATCACCTACTACTATTTGCGCTATGCCGTTGTAAAGCAAGACAGGATATTTTTATTGATTCACGTTTCACGTCGATAGATTACAAACTATCGAGAAAAATATAGGTAAATTATAAATGGTTGTTTCGGTTAACAAATTATTTTATATCGCTAGTGCGATTATAAAATAACAAAATCTAATTATTAATTGAGTATGTATTTACGGTGTAAATAATTTACTATAACTACACAGTTTAAATTTATGACAAGGACGATGTCATTTCATTGTCATTGTTGTCAGTTGTTACTCATTGCAGATTACATTGTCAGCTTTGTCAGTTGTACTTGAAATATCTAACAATTTTTAAGTTTTATTTTTAAGTATAAAATAAAGTTGCACCTTTCTTGAAAAGTAAAATAAAACATGGAAAAACTGACAAACTTAGATCACTTCCTAATATCTAAGAGTATACAAAGAACTCTTGCAATTAATAATGTTACAACTATTTTAGAATTTCTTCAACAAGATGCAGAAAAACTATCAACCTTAACAAAGTTGAATTTATCTCAAATTTTAGAAATTAGAAACTATATTTTTACCAAATTCTCTGCTCCACTTGTTGATGGTCCTTCATTATTTGCTATGTATAAAAATAAACAAAGATTCCTTAGCACAGGAATCGAAAGGTGCTCTAGCATAAATATAGTATTTTCATGTTACATTGTATGTCCGTTTGTGATTAATATGTCGTTTTAAGCTTAAACAATGTTTTAGATGGTGGAATACCTGTCGGATACATAACTGAAATATGTGGTCTAGCTGGCTGTGGGAAGACTCAGTTATGTTTTCAGTTAGCAATTAATTGTGCCAATCTGCCCGAAAACACTATTCTTTATATAGATACAAAAGGTGATTTTAGTGCTATTAGACTCCAGAGAATTTTAAATAATCTAGGTTACACTCATGAGGTAATATATTTGTCTACTTTTTAAAGTAACAAGTATGCATCAGTTATATTAATAACTTTCTAAAAACCTTTTTCCGATTTTTATAGGAAATGGCAAGATGTTTATGTAAAATAAAAGTTATGCAAATATGGACAATGGAAGAAATGTTAGATTTATTTAAAAAGCTTAAAGATAAAAGTTTAAATCTACATAATTTGGTGTTAATAATAATAGATTCATTGCCATGTCTTTTACTGCAACATTTTGGTGATGATAACAAAATAGGTATACATGTTTTTTATTACTTTTTGTTTAAATTTGATTACTAATTTCAATAGTTAGAATTAAAAGTACCCACTAGCCAGACAATAGTTACTACTCATTTTTAACAGCTTATCAGTTGTTTTAAGTTTAAAGATGTCAATTCAGAATGTGGTGAGCCTAAATGTAAACTACTCATTTTTAACAGCTTGTCAGTTGTTTTATGTTTAAAAGATGTCTTAATTTAGAGTGTGGTAAGCTTAAATGTAAAAAAGCTTTGTAAAATTTCCTTTTATTATTTCATATTTTACCAAACCTTTGCAGAATATTAGTAGAAACTAAAGATGGGGCAGATAAAACATCAAATGGGGGTCCTGGAAGCAATAGCCACCTTGAAACTTAATTCAATGGTTGATGGCGCACATTACATTAATAAAGTAAAATTTACATCTTTCAGGTTTGAATTATTTAAACATACTTGTTAATCATTGCCGCTTTGTTTGTAAAAAATTTGATGTAGGCATTTTGTGCATCAACATACAAACAAGATGGGTTAAACAAGATTTAGCTGACTTTGAAGGTATATGTAGAAAAATAGTATCTTATTAATAATTTACAATTTGTACTAAAGAAAAAACATTTCAGATGAAGATGAAGAACTAAAAGAGACATGTGTAGAAAAACAAACACGAGGTTTAGGGAAATACTGGCAACACATACCCGCACTGGTGCTGCAGATGGAAAAAATAAATCTTGCAGGCAATGTTGAAGCTCCAAAAAATGGTTTTCCAGTAAAAATAAGTTTGATAAGGACCAACAAAATGAACTTAGGACAACAATGTGTACTAAATGTGGGAAACTCTGGTGTAAGATGATTAACACTTTGAAATGTCTTAAACCTTAATACAATCTGCACTGAACAGGGTCTTTGAATATTATTTAATGTAAGGTGTACCCATTAATTAATTTTCATCAAAAAATTCATACCAAATATGTATTATTTTATTTTATATAAATTAAACTGACCGGTTGGCGCAGTGGCAAGACACTTGCCTGTCGTGTCGCAGGTCGTGGGTTCGATTCCCACCCAAGACGAACATTTGTGTGCATGAACATGTTTGTCTTGTGTCTGGATGTAAAGACCACCGGAGGACGGGCAGCAGCGACCTTTTCTTAGTGCGGTGGAACATACTGCGATCGCCAACCCGCCTGCCAAGCATGGCGATTATGGCACATTTCCCCCAATGATGCGATCAATGGGGGAGGCCTATGTCCAGCAGTGGACGATCATAGGCTGAGGTGGTGGTGGATATAAATTAAATACTTTCTGGTTTTTATTAAATTATGTGATTTTGCTAATTTTTATTTTACATAAAACACGACAGAAAATTTCGCAGTGATAAAAAGTTGTGTATGTCAGTATGATGTACATCGTTAAAAATAATGTGTTATTGCCAATTCTTTTTGACTTGAATACCACCATAAGTCGTATTAGTGAGATGCCACACGTGCGGCACTTCGTTGTGAGGCATCGTGAGGCACATATTCTAATTTGTATTGTAAAATTAAATAAAGGTGACGTGGCGTCTATCTCATACGGTTCTTGTGCGTCCAGTGGCGGCGTAGCAAATCGTGGTACCCGAGGCGGATACGAAAAAATAAATCTCCCGATTTTCGGACCAGTGCAGGGACTTCTTACCCCTTGGTAATTATGTCATCCCCTTGTTGCTGGGTGGACGACGAAAAAAAAAAATAAGTCGCCGGATCTTCACTCAAATTACTTATCACCATTTTGTCATCCCTTGATGTTTGTAATTTGTCACTCCTTACTGCTTGGAACCCGGGGCAGACCTCTCCCACCCCCCTTACACCACATCTGGGTGGAGTGCGTCAAAACGACATGCGACCTCACAGCAGCAAAGCAGCTCAGTATTTTATATATATAACTGAACGATGTTGAGCGTTGCGTTGCGTCACCGTCTTTGGTTGTGTGATACGCTGTCCGTCGAAATGAAATCAGCGGTGCAGCACTATGCCGTTAGTGTGACACTCTAAATCTACACCATTCTCCAACTGATATAAAAGAAGTAATAAAAATCACTAAGGTAGGTTTATGCAAATCTGTCTATGAAAAGTTTAAATACAAGCGCTGATGCGTTGATGCCCTCCGACGTTAGAATTTGTTATTGAAATCCATGGAATCTACCAGAATCTACGACTAAAAAATTTGATGTGAACCATCTAAATGTTTCCAATGGAAAAACGAAACGTTAGTTATAGACAATGTAGAGCCTAGCACGGACGCCCGCCATTCTTGTATTCTTGTTTGCTGTCAAATTTTGTAATGTATTCGATTGTGTTTAATTTGTTCGTTCTTGGGGCGTGAAACGTACAGTATATTATTGTTTTTTTTTATTAATTTTCACAATGTCTAATATATCCCTAGACAAAGACACATTTTATCGTCGCATGAAAAAATTATATGCAGCATGGAAGGTGGGTTACAAAGCGTAGATTTTTAGGCTCACATTTATATTCCCTTGTCTTATTTAAAAATTATTGCAGGCTGCATCCTCTGATTCTAAAAGTGATGATGGGTTGGCTAAGGCTGATTGTTTAATTTTTTGCGTTGGGGTCGACGAGGACACGTTATACAGTAAATCCACAGCTTTGCAGGTTTGTATCTTTATTTTTGTGAAGTGCGCATGGACATGTTTTACCAGTAAAATCTCTATTCTTTATATTTTAGATATTATACATAGAAAAAAAAATGTTTTTACTATCTTTGCAGTTCTATTACGTATGATATTTATTTATTATTTTCAATTATGTTTTTTTTTTAAAGTATAGAAGTCAACAAGCTAAAATATGTTCAGTATGTTATATGTGAAATATATGTTATGATTTTTGCAGACATGGTTATTTGGATATGAGTTACCAGACACACTAACAGTACTTACAGAGAATAGTATGTGTTTTTTGGCAAGTAAAAAAAAAATCGAATTTCTCAGACAAATAGAAAATGGCAAAGATGAATCTGAACTACCACCTGTTAAACTTCTTATCAGAGATAGAGTAAGTATTTAACAGAATATTTCCATACATAGTGGATAACGGCATCAATTTGGTTTATTGGTAGATTTATATTCATGATTTCCAGATTCATATGATTAGATAACTGCAAAATATTTTAATATAATATAATAATATTTCAGTATTTTTTTTGGTAAATGTCAAGATTTAAAATATTAAGTAAATGTAATGAAATCTGTAAATCTACCTTTGAATAATTTTTTGTTCACTTTTAATTAATTTCTCGATTTAATAATAGTACCGCCTGACATCAATTTGAGCATAACCTACTTACAAAGTAGCAACTTAGCACTTTTGTGCATTTGCTAAGATAGAAAGAAATGATTAGTGAATAGTGTAGATTTGTGTCATGTACTTAATTGCGTAAGTTGTACAAACTTCCAAGCAAAAATTATTGACAAGCAGTGGTTTGTTTTTATTTCAGTCATTATAGACTGTAGTTTTATTTCTTTCAATTTATTGTTGGCTTGCTTGCTATTTTTGTTGATAAGCTGAGTGGTGGCCTTTTCTTATTAATAACCACTTGGTTATTAATAAGAATAGGCACAAAGCTATTCACATGATCAGCAAAATAAGTAGTTAAAATTGCATAAATTTTCAACTCAGAATATAGGAGATATTTTTTAGAATTAGAAAATACTATATATATATTCTACTACATGTTTTTAGTTATATACTGATGTTTTTTGTAAATGTGACTTGCAAAAAAGTCACAGAGACAAGCAGAGTGATCTTAGTCCTTACTGTTTAAGCCAGTATTCAGAATTTATAGGTAACCTGTCATAAAGTGTTAACTTTAAAAAAAAATGTGCTTCATAAATAATGTTGCGTATTGAATTGAGTATTTTGTTTTTTAGAATGATAAGGATAAAGAAAATTTCAGTAAACTTATTCAAGAGATTAAAAAATCGAAATCAGGTAAAACGGTTGGCCTTTTTGCGAAAGACGTCTACCCCGGAGAGTTCTGTGAAAGTTGGAAAGCCACAATGAAAGCAGAGAAATTTGAAAGTGTAGATATAAGCTCCTCAGCAGCTTATATCATGGCTCCAAAAGAAGACCCCGAAATAATTACAATTAAGAAGGCATGCTTGGTCACAGTTGATGTTTTCACAAAATATTTAAAGGACCAGGTTATGGAAATTATTGATTCTGATAAGGTAAACAGATTACTATTATACTATTAATGTTTTTTTCTTTTAATATGTGTAATAAAATTATGCAATGAAAAACTGTTAGTGTCCGTTCTTGCGGTACATGCTTTTTTATCTTAATTTTCAGAAAGTAAAACACTCAAAACTAGCTGAGGGTGTGGAAGCTGCAATTTCTGATAAGAAATATGTCACAGGTGTGGATACAACTCAACTGGACATGTGTTACCCACCTATCATACAATCGGGAGGCAACTATAGTCTCAAATTCAGTGCAGTGTCTGATAAAAATCATTTACATTTTGGCTCCATTGTTTGTTCTTTGGGTGCTCGATATAAATCATACTGCTCAAATATTGTTCGTACCTTGTTGGTCAATCCTACAGATGAAATTCAGAGCAATTACAACTTTCTTTTAAATGTGGAAGAGGAAGTTATGAAAAATTTAGTTGCTGGTGCAAAGCTATCGTCAGTTTACGAAGCTGGACTGGCATTAGCGAAGAAAGAAAAGCCCGCTTTGGTTGATAATCTTACAAAAACATTCGGGTAATACATTCTTAATATTTATTTTGCTATATGTAATTTGAACATGGAAGTCTTATTTCTCAAACATGTTTATTTTATTTTGTAGTTTTGCAATGGGTATTGAGTTCCGTGAAAGCTCAATAGTAATTGGACCGAAAACTTCTATTGTAGCTAAAAAGGGAATGGTTTTTAATATCAACATTGGCTTAGCTAACCTCACCAATAGTGCTGCGACAGACAAGGAGGGAAAGGTAATCAGTTAAATAGAAGTTATAAAAATGCAGTGTTAGTTTGTGTATGCAAACTGAAACAACTGAAGCCTCTATCTCTATACATTTTGTTTATACAGATGTGGGAATTCGCTTTTGTATTCAGTTGTTGAAATAATTTCATGTTTTAATTGTTTTTATTTACTCATATTTTATGGTATCAACAACCATAATCAAAAAGTTTTTAATGAACGATTTTTTTTAAGATTTAATTTAATTAATTATCTACTATTAGTATTATAAACTATTATAGAAATAAATTGGGGCGAGTTGCATGTTGTAAAAATATATTTATTAAATTTCAGACCTATGCACTCTTTATTGGCGACACCGTCTTAGTGAATGAGGAACAACCGGCTTCTCTTCTGACACAATCTAAAAAGAAAATTAAAAACATTGGCATCTTCTTAAAAGATGATGATGAAGAAGAAGAGGAGGAGAAGGAAAATAAGACTGAAATACTTGGTAAGAGTTCAGCTTTAACAAGAGAAGGGAAAAAATATTTTAACATATACACCTTTTCCATTGTACTTATGACATCTACCATGGTATATTGTCACATACTCATGAATGAGATGTAATATATTGCATAATCCTTTTACATTTACATCATTTACCGTCGCATTTTCATAGTTTGAACTTAATTATTTGCTTTGAGTTTTTTTTTTAGAGAAATATAAGAAATAAGCAATGGCAACAATAACACTACATAGCCAACAATTTTGCAAAATTTCAACTTTTCCTTTCCTCTGGATTCATTAACTTTTCCCAATTTATTTAGTGTTTTAGTTGTAATACACGAGTCTGATTTGTGTTAAAGAAGACATATAACTGGTTGTTTTTTTTTGCTTCTGTTATTGATATAATTTTATTTACTTACATGCAAACCTGGACAAATAGAAAATGGAGGTAAGTTTTAATATTCTTCAACATATTAATGCATGTTAATTAACTTTAGCAATATTATTATTTTATTGTTTCCGTATTATCATTAAAATAACTGCAAAAATTGTTTTTAATTTAGAAAAAAAAATTATTTATTGTAATAATAAATTTTTAATATTAAATTTTAAATGTTATGTTATAGGTCGAGGTAAAAGGACTGCCGTGATAGAATCGAAGCTTAGAACCGAGCATTCCTCTGAAGAGAAACGCAAGGAGCATCAGAGGGAACTGGCAATCGCGCTCAATGAAAAAGCTAAAGAGCGCCTCGCGAAACAATCCAGTGGCAAAGACAGTGAGAAAATAAGGAAAAGTACAGTTTCTTACAAAAGTGTTAGTCAGATGCCAAGGGAAAATGAAGTAAAGGAATTAAAACTATATGTTGGTAAGCAATAACATGAATATATCGTAAATAAGTTTAAGTGTAAATTGTTGGTTAATTCCTAGGATCTGCAATATTTCTTTTTATCAATAAACAAGGGTTCATAAATGAAAATTTGTAAGAAAAATTACAAAAAGTACACCTCCCTTTGGATGGAAAGGCCTTTGGGAGAGTTGCGATCACACTTCATATCATGAATGGTCAGACTTAGGTAAAATCAAATGAGGGACTAAATCTTTAATTAAATATGACTTTCTTATATTCTATTCTTATTTTCAGATCGTAAATATGAAACAGTTATTCTACCTATATTTGGGGTGCCTGTACCATTCCACATTTCCACCATAAAGAACATTTCACAATCAGTGGAGGGGGACTACACATACCTCAGAATAAATTTCTTCCACCCCGGCGCCACCATGGGAAGGAACGAAGGTGGTAATTATTCACAACCGGATGCTACCTTTGTCAAAGAAGTGTAAGTAGTTATTAGTAGCCAAATATTTATGAGTTTTAAAAGTAATGTGACGGAGTATGGCCTTCTTGAAAAGTCAAAGGAGGCGGACTGACGACAATAAATAATAAATGTAATTGTCATTTTTGATATATAGTTTTGTATAGAAAAGGAATTGTCATGGGGATGTTCATTGTCAGGTTTTGGGAAAAATTAATAAAAATAGCTTACAAGTCTGATATAGTTTGATTTCAAAAACGTTACAGTAACAAGTATTCCCACACATAATATAAAGTATAAAGTCTCATCCTAGTAAAGGGTCTATACAAAGATCTCTCATTGAAAGCCTTTGTCATGTTTACTGACATTTATTATCTTTACGCAGCACATATCGAAGTACAAATACAAAAGAGCCGGGCGAGATATCTCCACCATCTTCAAATCTAAACACAGGTTTCCGTTTGATAAAGGAAGTTCAAAAGAAGTTCAAAACGAGAGAGGCGGAAGAGAGAGAAAAGGAGGATCTTGTAAAGCAGGACACCCTAGTTCTCTCGCAAAGTAAAGGCAATCCAAAGCTTAAGGACCTGTACATAAGACCCAATATCGTCACAAAGAGAATGAGCGGATCATTAGAAGCGCACAGCAATGGTTTTAGATTTACATCGGTCAGAGGAGACAAAGTGGACATTTTATATAATAATATTCAAAACGCCTTCTTCCAGCCGTGTGATGGAGAAATGATAATTTTGTTGCATTTCCATTTAAAACACGCGATTATGTTTGGTAAGTTACAACTGATTAAAATTTAACATGAATAGTTGTAGTTGTCTTAAATAAATTAAAGCTAATGGCGGACCACAATCCAGCTTAATATAAAACAAATTTTATATGGAATACTAACTGTATTTTGCTTAATACATGCATATTATATACTCTATGAAAACATGAATATTGAATTATGAACGAAACTCAAATGCGGTTCAAATAATTCATGTTGTATGTTTGAAAAATCAAGGAGCTACTGCCAGGGATTACGTATTGTCCCAATGATAAAAACCCACATTGATATATAAGTCGATTGCAATTGAATATTCCTAATGTAAATCATATGTATAGTTTTTGTTTACTCTCAACGTTTATGTTTATTGATTGTAATTTACCATTGAATAGATCACTTGCTCATTTACCTATTCCGTTCAAAAATAATGATCACAACAATTGCAGGCAAGAAGAAGCATGTGGACGTGCAATTCTACACAGAAGTGGGCGAGATAACGACGGACTTGGGCAAGCACCAGCATATGCACGACCGCGACGACCTCGCCGCGGAGCAGAGCGAGCGCGAGCTGCGGCACAAGCTCAAGGTCGCCTTCAAGAGCTTCTGCGAGCGAGTCGAGAACATGACCAAGCAGGAGGTCGAATTCGACACGCCCTTCAGGTATTTTGTATCCAATACATATCTACTCTTTGATGTTGTAGGTTTCCTAACAATAAAAGCAATGATCGTCTTTGATACCCACCAGCACACTACCGCAACCTGGACCAAATTGAAGGTCCATCTCGGGTCTAGCCACTGTTTTCGATATTACATATTAGTTTAGTGTTTAATTTTTATAAAAACAGATACGAATTGTGGTGAATCTATTCTAAGTCCTTTTTTGTCTTTGAGCTATTTTATTTATTTTTTAATCAAATATTTTTAAATTCTTTACTATACATAATTTCTACAAACTATCAGCTAAAAACCCTTCTTTTTTACTGCTTTTATTAATACTGTTATTTCTTTTGCATTATAGAAACACGACCCATGGGAGACTAATTCGAATCAAATAAAAAAAATTTGCGAAAAGTTAATGAATTATAAAGAAAATATCAATAATATCTAGCAAAATGTAATATATAATAATTGCAGAGAGCTAGGCTTCCCCGGTGCGCCGTTCCGTAGCACAGTGCTATTGCAGCCCACGTCGGGAGCGCTCGTCAACCTGACCGAGTGGCCGCCCTTCGTCATCGCGCTAGAAGACGTCGAACTGGTTCACTTCGAGCGAGTGCAGTTCCACCTCAAGAACTTCGACATGGTGTTCGTGTTCAAGGACTACGCCAAGAAGGTGGCCATGGTCAATGCCGTGCCCATGAACATGCTGGACCATGTGAAGGAATGGCTTAAGTTAGTTGCTTATTTAACCTGTGTACATTCATACAAATGCTGATTAATGTCATTCTTACATTCAACTGAATTAAAAAGATATGGACGTGAATTTGCATAGATGGTGAGTTGAATTGTGTTGGTTTTTTTTGATTGATTTGAAATGTTTTTTCCCCTCACAGTTCATGTGATATTCGCTACTCTGAGGGCATACAGTCTCTCAATTGGACAAAGGTTATGAAAACTATAACGGACGACATTGAGGGATTCTTTAACAACGGCGGCTGGTCGTTTTTGGATCCCGAATCTGATGCTGAAGATGGAGGACAGGTGGGTTTTCAGAAAAATTGATCTTGTCATTGTATTTTGTTAAAAGTACTTATACTATATTTTTATTGGATTAAAGCATTGAGTAACAATCATTTTTTAGGTAGAATTCTGTTTAAAGAATGTTCTTTTCCTCATGGGTAAAAATAAAAACTACTCTTTTACATAAAACTTAAGCATATAATTAAGGATTAATTAATTTTTTTGTATATTTTCAATGAATTATTTGAAAAACTTATTAATAAACAGTGAGAAAGGTTTTTGTTGCTTAAAATCATGCTAACATACAGTTATTATTGCAAGAAAACCTATCATTTTAAACTTTAGGATGAAGAATCTGAGGAAGAAGATGATGCGTATGAACCGACTGACGTGGAATCCGA
The DNA here is from genome assembly GCA_018246295.1 of Papilio alexanor hazarajatica. Taxonomy (NCBI): domain Eukaryota; kingdom Metazoa; phylum Arthropoda; class Insecta; order Lepidoptera; family Papilionidae; genus Papilio; species Papilio alexanor. The sequence goes on along the minus strand of DWLR01000982.1, from coordinate 619 downwards.
GGAGGAATCGGACGATGACTCCGAATACGATTCGGAGGCGTCGGACGCTTCGGAAGGGTCTGGCGACAGTGAAGGTAGTTTTTTGATAAATAATACTCCTAATTTAGTGTTATTAACTTGGCGAGACAGTTGGAAACAGCGAGCGGCTTATACAGTAATCAACGAAAAAAATTACGATTTGTCGCTTATTGTAAGTAGTACCAACGCGGGAAGCGTGAGGTAAACGAATTAGGGGTTCGCATTCTACAGAGTTTCTTGTGTTCATTGAAATGCCACCCGGATTTCCTAATAACATTTAATACTATAACATAATCAACTGTCTCGGAAAGGGCTTTAATAACGATTTGAATGGTTTTTTTTTAATGAGGTACTCTTTTTTAGCTAATCTATAGGTGTCTCCTATCCGTAAAATGCGAAACCTCAAAAAAAAAAAATAATTAAAGCACTATAATATAGCCATCGCTATCAATGCAAAATCTTATTGGTATTTCTGTGATATAGCATTGTTATTCGAATTTTAAAAATTAAAAAAAAAACACTATCTTGTGATGTCTTCTGACGCATAGCGAAGCTCAGTCCACAATTAGTATTAATTAAATGTTAATTTTTAATATGGTGG
>DWLR01000981.1:0-20744 GCA_018246295.1 Papilio alexanor hazarajatica | reverse complement strand
GAGGTCGTGGTATTTCACCGGTCGAGCGAGCCATTCGTGCAACAGATGTTATTGTTGCGGACTCTACCACTGTCAAAAATTATTCAAAAGAGTTTATAAATTAACAAACGAAAGTTAAATTATAATAAAAATTAATATTGAGGAATTTTTCTTCGTTCACCATACAGTTTTTCAGGTTACAGTATTCCAAAAGGGCGTTGTAAGTTGAAGCCCTTACAGGACCCCTGAAACGATGATCGAAAGTCAAAAATGTTCTTGGAACCGTTAATTTAAAAATTCGTTTATAACGTAAAGTGAATATATGAAATTAAGGTATTTATGGTTACTAGAGTAATTTGGAATAAAAATAATTTACGAACAGATAAAACCTTTGCTTTATCAAATAGGGCTTCTGTTGGAAATCGAAATGGCTTTTTCAACATCACTTTCAATGCGGACCTTAGCGCTCTTTCAATTTTAATTATAGTAGTCTAAGTAACAGTGTTTCTAACCCTTGTGAAGATCTTATTGATGTGATGATTGAAATGTAATTTCCCAACAACCAACAGACCTAGGTACATAGGTAATTACGTCAGACCACTGGATGGTTTCACAATAACAGAAATTGGTGGGATAGTTTTTACATGAATCAATTTTTATGATGGGTTTAAATGATGGTTTCGATGCGGCAGAATTTTATAACTAAATCTAACTAATACTACTACTATTATTTTTTTTATAAATAAACACAATAAGTATCTGCATATCTCTAACAAATTTTCTCATATAATAGCAGCATGTGATATGTCTTGTACAACTTTTATGAGTCTTTGCACGTTTGTCTATTGATTCTTATCGGTCGGCAATGGAATTTTTATCCATCTATGGACATTTGCAATTTACTTATGTATTTATTGACGATATTTTAAGTATTTTTTTTGCATTGGTATGTTTGTAATTTTCATCATCATTTTAAATCTGTAAGACAAAGAGGGAAACGTTTTTGAATACATACCGTTTGACTGCGCGATTACGGGATTTTACGTAGCCACAAATTGGTGACTTTACGTGGCTTCACTTTTGGACCACTGATTAGGTATCTAGAGGTTTGTAATATCTTTGTATAAATACATACAAAAATCAAACCGTCAATTTAAGCAGCACAGGTAGAAAAAGTGTGATAAATTAACGAAAGAAAAAATTTAAATTTTTTGGATGTGTATTTTTTTGGAAAAAAAATAAAAATGTCACATCAAAACGCATTGCCAGCAAACACATCGAGTTAAGTCCAATGTTATACAATGGGCTTGATTGCGTTGTATTTGATGCGTTTTTGGTTAGTTTTCGAAGGGAATACGGAATCGAGGTGATCTGTCAAATTCGATGTCCCGCGTGATGGATCGTCAACGTCCGCCATTTTGATTGCATTACTGGCCATTTATTTTTTCTTTATGTTCACCAAAAAAAAAATTACTTTACTATTATTTTAAGATTACAAAATAGGTCATAACATTTTTATACATTATTTTTAAGAGATTTCTAATTCATTATTTTGTGATAAACATAATTAGTTTGTTATAAAAATATCTAAATTAATGTCTAAATGGGCATGTATTCTACTTTTATCTCAATATTTCATTCAATAAGCTTGGCTGTTTTTACAGTTATTATCTGACCTGAAGTGCGATGACGGTAAAAAATTTTAATCTACAGAAATTGCGGTAATCGACGCGAAGATAGGTATGTCATATTTTAAACAACCTCCTTCAACTGTTTTTTTAAGTAGTAAATTTGATAGTAAAAATGTAGTGTTGAAATATAATTTTAACGGTCATCTTCACAATTTTTTGCATAAATTCTTTTATTCTAATATCGATTCGTCAACATTCTGACATTCTTCGAATCTTCATTCACAATAACGTTTTATTTAAAAGTTTTTGAAGTCGCGCCTCGCGCGTCGCGGGCGCGGGTGATCGATACACCGTTACACTTTTATATTATTAGAATACGAAGAATTGCATTTGATAGATGTGATTTTTGATATTTTAATTAAAAATGTTACGTTTATAACGAAATCCAGGCTTCGGAGGACATTTTTTGAAGCAATTAACAATTAAGATATTTTACACAAAATTTGAATTTCCTGTTATCACAAACTCTAAATTTAAATTTAAGATAACAATTAACAATACTAATCTTTTACAGAACGTATTTATAGATTATATTAGGCAGGTTAATTTTGTAAATTAAATACATTAAACGCTTATAGTCAATTAGTGCTTATCTATGCTAATGTAATAAATCTGAAGGATGCGCTAATCTCAGGTTAGCCCGATTAAATTAATTATTAAAAAAGTTTATATGCCTATAACCTTTTTTAAATAATTAGTAGCCACTTAACATCATTCTATGACGAGACAACTTGATTTCGCTTAAAGTACGCGACGTCCCTACTAAATAAAGAAATATTACATAAAAAAGCAATTCCAATATCGACAGCTTAGTTCTTTGGCTTTGGTGTAATCAGACTTAAATCCTGCCTCCCCCCCCCCCCATATACCATACCATAGTATAAAATTAGTAGAGTAACAGTGGTAGAGTCCACAACAACAACATCTGTAACACGAATGGCCCGCTCCCCCGGTGAAATACCACGACCTCACAGAAGACGCACGAAGTAAAAGTATTTTGCGTTTCGATTGATGAGTTAGGTGCCGGAGTCCTAATTTTAGTCCCCATACCCTTACCGATTTTTTTAATGAAGAACTGTTGGGAAGGGAAAGGAGATTTGACGGAGAGGATGGTAGATTTCTATCCTATCCTATTCAAGGAAATGTCAATTTTTCTGTCCATCCCCTCCAATGTCTATTAAAGGTAGGCAACGCATCTGCAACTCACAAATGCTTGTTGTAGATGCGTGACCGCTTGTTCGTTTGCCACCTTCTTTATAAAATAAAATACCGCTACGTCAGTTTATCATACGGTTTGAGAATCATTGTATACGTCTTAATCATAATTATATTACATACTAAAAAGGAAGCACAAAATCAATTCACAACTCTCTGTGACTTACACAGCCTTACTGTCGAAGTATCATAATGTCTTTATATCAAAATCATATAAATCTCTGTTATAATGCGTTTAGGAATTCTTAAGCGTCTTTTAGTTGGAATTTTCGAGTAGCGTGACAACTTTATAAGTTATATTTTTGTGTATTTGGTGCAGTTTTTTGGCGAGTCTTTGTGCTACGCGATTACTACGGCTGTCGTGATTGTGCAAGCTTCATCAATGGTGCCTTGGTATATAGGATGTTACATTTTTATATATTTATATTGTTATGCATTGAAAATAAAACAAATTCTGTATGTTGGTAATAGTTGAAAAGTATATTAATTTGTTTGTAACATTTATTAAATTACCATTACAACAAATAAGGCAAATATAACAAAATAATTTCTAGATAAAAAACAAGACAAATTTGAATAGCGTCTTTAATTAGACTATGTGAATTCATTAAATAAAACTGTAATTTATTTATTATATAAAAATAAACTCATGCTTTAATAGTCCATTTCTACATAAAGAATAAGTTTTTTGATATCACTCAGTCAAATCAAAAAATCAATATCAGTTAATAGTTACGTTTTTAAACGACTTTAAAAAATTAGGAGGTTCTCCATTCGCTTTTATTTTTATGATTGTTACCTCATAACGTCGAAATCTGATTTTTTTTTGTTTAGTTTATGTTAAAAAATTGAAAAGGTTATAAAGATAAATAAAGTATGTAGCAAGAAATATAATTCAAATATTTTTGTCATAGCAGTTTAATTATCTGTACCCTGAAATTAAACATCCCGTAGTACTAACGATGCGTTGTGTGGTCTTGTATCGTATTACCACAATCGGCATAACCTCATAATCGGCCGCAAGAACAAAATGCGCTATAAATTCAAAATGGCTGACAGGTCATTGTGCCCGTACCCATTGATAAATAGAGTAGACTGGACGACGCCACGGGTTTTCATTTCACTATTTTTAAAACGTTATTTCGTCTAGTATCGAGCGACAGTAATGTTCCGTTTGACCCATTTTTAACAATGGCAGCAATGTTTATATTTTTATTAGACAGGCCAAAGTACTTGTGACAAATAAAAAGTAAATATTATAAGGCTAATATGATCGATTTCTACGAACGTTCTACGAACCAGAAATCTTTTTTCAACAGTCGATGTGCAACATTAATTGCGTATTAAAGCTTGTCCAATAACAAGAAAATCATCTGGATTACTACACAACGCAACGAAGAACAAAGCTGTACTGAGATTGTGATTGTGTGATCTAACGAGTTTAAGATTATTTTACAACGTATCTGGGTCACGGTAATGCCTCCACTAAAACGAGCTTAAGGACCGTGATATAAACATTTATGGTCATAAGGAGGAGTTTGTCGGACAATCACGAACGCTAGAATTTTAGCATAAATCAGAGATCTACAAGGGTTAAGGATCCTCTGGAGACCTGATAATAGCCAACTTTATATGAAATATTTTTAATATTTATACACTCTACGAGCACAAGCAAACCGCTGTAAGATCATCGGACTTCAAATCTTATGTGGTAGTAAGTTCTACAGGCGACGACACGCTCCTAACTAGAAAGTTGTTATTCCTTTTATTTTCGTTATACCTACATATGCTTCTTGCTGTCTAGTTTGTTATCCTAACAATTATTGTTATCCTTCTCTGCCTTGTAATTTTGTTATAATTCTTTATTTTTTAATTTTATTAGGTATATTATTTGTAGTCTCTAGGAATCAAATGAAGAGAAATTTGACGATTATTAGAGGAAGCGACGATAACAATTTTCACGTAGAAAAAAATACACATCAATAAATTTAATCTATGGAACCCTCAATTGGGACCGCAACAAGGCTGTAGCGGGCCATCAAGTGGTCGAGTCTCGCACCCCTGATGTAAACGTTAGGGTCATTGGGGTGGAGTCACCCACTCCCAGAAAATAGGAGGGGGAATATTGCAAAGGGGAGAAACAAAAATTAGGGTTACAATCTATTTGATTTAATATATCTTTCGGTTAAGCCATTAATGTTTTATTTATTGTTGAAGGATATGAAAGATTCCGGTACAATATTATAGTACAAAGTGATTTCAAAAAAGTTACGTTTCGCTTAACCCCTGTTGTGGTAGGTAGAGACGTTAAATTTCACAAGACTACGCTTAAGTTGGTAAAAGTTTTGTTCACTGAAGTCAATAAATGTCAGGTTTTTGCCATGACTAGTTTCAACTAGTATAGTAGTATAACATCGTATTATTTTTATTATATTTAAATTTTACTATAACTTTTCAAATCATTGGATAGCAGGTGACTGATCCTTGTGGTGTTTCATGGGAATACCTACGAAGGTATAATCTTGTTCCTTGGCGGTATTCCATTTACAGAAAAATTGAGTTGCTCTTAACTCTTCTTGAACCTTGTCATTTGCCTTCTTATAAATAACCAATTAGGGTACTATATAATCTGTGGCATACCTGCACTGTACCTCTGACCATTGTTGTCACCGCTGTCTATGTTTTCCGCTCTGGAAGTTTTACGATGTCTGCCATTCCAACGAAATCATTATATCTAAATACTCTATTTTTACAACATTGGCCGACCTTTTCTTGTAATAACACATTTAAAAGTAGTAGTCGTAAAGTTTTTGTGTTAGCGCTTCAAGATGTACGAAACGTTCAAATGACTCTCTCTTTTAAATTGAGATACCGTCAAGGAACCCGACTGTACAATCATCAATGGACATCGGTTGGATAAAATAAAAACATAACAAGTTTTTAACTAAGCTATGTACAAATTCTAAAAGCTAGTGACATCATGAGATTAAATAGCCTACGAGTATAACCTTAAATAATTGAGCTTAAGAGCTCAATTATTTAAGGTTATACATTTAAAAGTAGTAGTCGTAAAGTTTTTGTGTTAGCGCTTCAAGATGTACGAAACGTTCAAATGACTCTCTCTTTTAAATTGAGATACCGTCAAGGAACCCGACTGTACAATCATCAATGGACATCGGTTGGATAAAATAAAAACATAACAAGTTTTTAACTAAGCTATGTACAAATTCTAAAAGCTAGTGACATCATGAGATTAAATAGCCTACGAGTATAACCTTAAATAATTGAGCTCTTAAAATGGAAAAAAAATAATTTGATTGGTAATTCCTGAAATTAACACTTGCAAACAAATAAACTCTTCTACTCTATTATATTAGTAAACATTTATAGTTGTAGAAGCAAAACAATTATGACTGACTACCCCTCTAGGCAATGAGCGTATATGCTTCTGTAAAGTCGTACAGCTGACAAAAGTTTACACTATGACATGCGTCGTTTGATCGATCATCTTACTTGACTAAAATTCTTTTAGTATTTAGTTTTATTTTTCAACGGGTTGTTGTTGTTATATCGATCTTGATATGTCAAAGAATTTTAAACAAACAATATACACGTGTTCAGGATATTACAACAGGGCTTTGATTGATTTTAATATTTATAATAACCAATTTCAAACGGTTCACTTTCTAGTGAATAGGGTTTTAGTATTTTTAGTAGTAAGATAAAATACAGGACCGAGTTAAGGCTAAGTTATACTATAAAATGTGTTATTGTTCGACATAGTGTGGGACTGGAGAGTTATTTGCTAATTTACTGATACTGTGACCGCCACTTTGATTTTGACAAAAAAAAACAACTAAAAACTATAGCATTATTTTCGCGGAAGCTATTAATATTAAAGGTCAGATTAAGGCACTCGTGTGACATTAAAAGAAATGCGGCTGTTAATACATAGGATTGTTCATATAAAAACAAATAGATAGACCATACCGAAGCTTCGTTTTAGCCTAAAAACCATATGTCAAAACGATGCAAAACTGTCCTCGTATACCCTTATCTCCTCAATTTACGGTCCACTGCTGCTATGTTAGCGACGCATCTTTGTAGTGCCGAAAAGGTGCGCGACGAACGCACTCGTCGACAAACAAACAAACAATCGTCGCCCCGCCTACGCGGCGCTCTTCAAAGAGATGCTGTCAACTGTGTAGCGCGAGTCAACTGACTTGATACTGAGTTTAGTAATTATTCGAATTAACCACTTGCAATCGCTAAAATGATATTCATATAATAAAATCTTGAAAATATATATGTATATATAAATTATGAAACAAACATGAGAATATAGTTTGTACCTAAATAAACATATTTACTTTCATTATTAAATCAAAGTTTAATTAGGAACATTTATAAATATATACGTACGCTTTCCTTAATTTCTAAAAATAAAACGCTAATGCCATTTCAGTTTTTAATATTTTAAAGAGGAGTGAGATAGCGCGATTTTTACACCATTTTTGATGTGGTGATTGCCACATGCCAATATAAAATGAAAATGAAATATTATTAAAATGGTGACATAAAAAAACGGCAAGATTAAAAGTTATTTTAATTTTCTTTCGGATTAAGATGATGCGACCAAAGTAAAAGAATTCTGTTCGATACCTATTAATAGATTAGATTGTACAGTAGGTATGTAATATTAATATTACATACATAATAATAATATAATATTCAAGGACATTATTCACACACGGCCATCTGATTCCAAACTAAGCAGAGCTCGTGCCATGGAAAACAGATAACTGATATACTACATATATTAATACTTTTATTTTGTAAATACATACATGTATAGATAATTACACCCAGACACAGGACAAACAGACGTGTTCATGCACATAAATGTTTGTTCTGGGTGGGAATCGAACCCACGACCTGCAGCGTAAGAGGCCAGTATTTTACCACTGCGCCAACCGATCAGTCGAACATTGCTTAGCAATGAAATTTCCCAGAAGCTACGAATAACAAATAAATGGACGTTGATATTTCGTAGCATCTATGCCAAACCCTTTTTTGGATAAACAGTTTGAAAGAGCACTTGGGTCATATTATAGCCAATGAACAAAAGCGTGGAATTATCTCTCATATATATTTATAAGTAAATAAGATCAAGGGTTATCTAACGCGTATTCTTCCTTCTTTAAAGGACTTATTGATATTACTCACATATGAAAAGACAAAGAATATATTCGTTTTAAATAAATTTGTTGATTTTATGTAATAGTAAATGCTGAAAAGTAAATTTTTATATGTTTTATTTTTTAAATATGTCATAGTATGTTAACTTTTTGATATAAGTTCTTTTATAAGATGTATGTTATTTCCTAGTGGGCAGTATCAGTGTCAGTCAATCTATATACACGTATTAAGGCTTTGCCGACAAAAAAAAATCGGCTTCCATTCAAGTCGATACTTAAATAACGATATCAAAAATAGTGTCAATTGAACAAATAAAGGCATTTGTAAGGTTGCAAAAAGCCGGCGACTTTGAAGTGATCGCGGCGTCTTCTTAGGCCGACGGCCCCGCCCTCTCGTTCTTGCGGTGTGTCTAAAATTGTTGTGGACATTTTTAGAGATCGTTATAATAATATTTAGTCACACAATCGCTTTATTACAACACTGGCTAACGATATTACTTCTCCAACCTTCATTGTCTTTATGGGATATTTTTCCAATAATAAGTAATAAAATATTCCAATGTATTTTCTAATCTATAGTTTTGCGTTGGTCATAAACACCGTTGAAATACTTCCACCCTTGTCTATTCCTAGTGCTTTTTAGTTTACAGGGGATCATTTATTAACTTGAGTGAGCGCTTGTATTTCTTTAAATCTTCTCTCTTCGTTTCTTCTATCCAGTCAAGTGTACTAATCTGTAATCAACTTTGAGAAATATTCTTTCATTCTTGATCAACGCTATTAGATCTTTATTATTAATTTCTTATATATATACTCGTATATATATATATATATATACTTTTTTATAATGAATTTTATACGGAACCACATTGTATTATTCTTCGAACTAAAATTTTGGCTAAGTTTACAAATATTCCCGTTGACGTAAATTAGGTTAAAAAGAAGCCGGCGTTCGATTGACGTGGCGAATCATTGTTTGGTCCACATTGTCGGCGTTGGGAGGCTGTCAACAGGTGTTGTCGTTGTATAGCTTAGTGCTGCGTCATTGTCCAACGTTCATTGTAATTGAAGTCGATTCTTTGATACATGCAGAGATGTATTATCTATTTTTAAACACTAGTAGTTGTCCACCCCCACCTCAGCGTATGATCGTCCACTGCTGTACTTAAGCCTCCCTCATTGATCGCACCATTCGGGGGGAATGTGCCATAATCGCCACGCTTGGCAGGCGGGTTGGCGATCGCAGTATACTGCGATCGCCAATGGAATATATTCCACCGTACTAAGAAAAGGACGCTGCTGCTCGAATCGTGAATGCTAAATAAACTTCGAGAGCGGAAAACAAAGTCCACGGTAATAATAATAGTTCACACAGATTTTATTTTATTCTATCTTTTGATATCGATATCGATAGCACCTCAATTGGTATTTAAAAGAAGAAGGCGCAGTTTGGTTAGTTGCAAGGAACGAGGCAATTTTTCTGTATAAGTGGAATCCCGCCAAGGAGCTCGATTATTCCTACTTACCTCAGTTCAGGCCTCGTTCTTAAGGGTCATGTATTTCGCGGTATTTATGTATGTTCGTTTCATTATGTACTCGTGTAGCTTAAACGGCCTGACCAATTTTGAGAATGTGGTATCACTGGATTCGTATTCTTTCCCTCAATGTTACAAGGGCTAGTCAGTCGAGTTTATTGTTTTCTTTTTAAATTAATTACTGCTTCTTATGCCAGTGGCTTCTTTCTTTAAGTTAAAACGATAAGTGTTCAATGTATTTTTCCATCAACAAGCTGGCCGCAAAAACAGAATGACAACCACTAACTATAAAATCCTCGTCAAACTGTCGACCGAAAGAAAAATATACAAAGATAACAAATGACTTGTATCAGCCATAATGGAAATGAACTGAGGTGGAAAGACAAGCCGGGTGCGAGGCAGAGCGCGGGGGCGCCCGACCATAGAGCCGGACGTATCACGTGCTTTCCTTGTTTATAGACGTTTATCTGTTATTTGATGGTACAGATGCAAAAGGAAAGTAATCTAACGACTTTGGGTCCTACAAGAAAAAGGTATTTTTCTTTATTAAAAGCATGTTTGTGGATTTTCATTTCACGCAACTCGCTTGCTCCTCTATAAAGGAAGTGACGTTATCTCTATTTGAGTGGCAAATACAGGGCTCACTGTTCATAGAACGGATTACCAATGGTGGTAAAAGTTCTAAAATGGCGTCCACTTATAGTAGGACGTGGATGAACGTAACGTTTCGTGATAGGTAAAACACCCATCACGAAACGTTACGTCTGCATTTTATAATGTTGAAGAATTTTTAAACTAACGTAATCATGTTTACCATTTAAGAGTACTTTTTTGTTTTCTTGCATTTTTTCTTGTTGGAGTTTAAATTTTATTTCATTTGATATTACACGTATTGACTTGTAATTTTTTATAATAACCAATAAATTTGTATTTGTATTTGGATTTCGTACCCTTAAATACGAAGCTGCTAAAATTTGACATCTAACGTGACATCTAAATAGACGGATTAGAGAATATGCTGACTAAGAAAATTACGTCAGTGGTTTAGAAAGAACATAAGTTCGCTTTTCTGCGCTGCGGTATCAATACTATGTGCTCGGATTTATGATATGTCAACCTACACGAAAAGATTACATTTAAAGGATTCTATAAAATATAAAAGCATCTATTCAAGTCTAACAATTGTTTTGGAAAATGATTTTGTTATTTAACAATTGTGTTAAAACTTTTCGTCCGTAATTTTGATAATAGTATTTTAGGCACAGCCAGATCATATGTTTTATTTTGGCGTGTTGTCTATATTTTTTTTCTCATATTCTCGCGGCAGATGTGCGCTGAAAGGACAATATCTCATAACTTATTGTTATGTGGCCGCATGCAACGCCGCGCCTGTGCCTGCCGCCGCGGTGACACTTTAATGCATAAACGTCATTTGACAGCCCGTGAAGTTTTGCCGCCAGTTTTATCATAGTAAGAAAACCTGATTATGATAAATATTTTATAACGAATATTGTTTGTAATGCTTCTTCTAAGGATTTTCCTTGTGATATTACAGTTCGTTTAGGTAATTCAGAACTTGAATTAAAAGTATTCTTAATTAATTCATCTAAATTTCTTGATTTAGCTTAACTTCGATCGATGTTTAATGACATACATAAAACAACAAAGTATCTGTTATGGTAAATTTCTTTAAAAATAATTAATGCTGTTAAAAAAGTGAATTTATATCCATAAAACTATTACAAAATACAAGATTTAAAATTATAATAATCTGTCCACACGAATAAAGGAGGTGAAAAAGAAATTGACACATTCAAACATTACAAGAACCGAAACAAAGTACCTTAAGAAGACAACAATAATAAACACTCGAGAAATACTCCAACAAATCCGATTACAAAACGAATCTCGTAAACATTTGAGCATTGCAGTGAAGTGTCAACCGCTAAGCCGACATAATGCTTTTAAAATCCCAACCCAATTTAGCGAGCGCAATATCAAAAAAAAGAAACCTCCATAGATTCTATTGTGCGAAATGAAGACAAAAAAAAAGATCAACTTTGCACTCTATAACCATAACATAAGGTGTAAATTTCATAGATTCATTTGTGATAGAAAAATATTGGTTCTTTTAGAACCGTTGACTTCTACCATTGACTATTTCATTGTGCCTGTAACCACAATAGCTAATGTACTCTTGTCCTTTTCAACATTGTCATCTATACTAAGTACTCTGATCGACAAAATTATTACTAAATACATAAGATCTAATTTGATCTTTACCGTCACTGTAATAAGGATGGGGTTAGAATCTGATGTTCTTTTCTGATTGTTTTGTATAAATTTGGTGTTTGTTGTAATTGAGTATTTGACTTCGGTAAGTACGTGTGACGGGGCGAGACGCGGTGTGTCGAATTTCGGAGACATTTTAATTATTGGCACAGCTTGATCTGTCGTCTTAAGAAAGTGTTGCTTGCTATTTATGGAAAGTTTCTAACTTTCTAATTTTACTAGCGCATTTAATAACGTAGACTAAAACGTAAAAGGAACCTAGGGAGGAAACAGAGGAGTCAACAAATGAGGAAGTGTCTTGGTGTCATTTAGACCACAGCCACAATTACAAACGTATTGCCAGACACTACTTTAGAAAGACGAGGGAAGTAGGTATAAAAAGGAGAAGACAAAACGATGAAGAAGGCGATGGGATCTGCCAAAAGATACACGACGATAAAAAGTATAAATAAATTTACAGGTATATTAGTAATTTACGCCGGAATTCTGAGTCGTTAAGCTTTAAGTCTTAACAGTTGGCGTTAAGATTTAAAAGTTAACCGTGTTGTATTTGAAAGAAGCAAGGATATTTGTTTATAGCATTCAAATAAATAGATCACAGTCTAAAAACTATGCAAGCTAGACGAATACATATAAATTATAAACAGGTGACATTTATTTATTTTATTTATTCATTTTACGTTAATTATAGGGAATTATCTAACATGAATTGTATGGTATATTGAATTAAGGACCTATCTATATAGCCAAATCTACGGTAACAAGAATTATGATCGAGTTTTATTACTTTATTCGCAATCCTAAAGACTAGATATCAAAAACAGTAGCAATGTTTTTTTTTCTTTCCACAAAACATTTATTGCATAACCAATAAAATGGTAGAAAATAGGCTCACTTTATAATTTACACCATATAAGAAACTAGTAGAAAGTCTATCTTTATAATCTATCTTAAATCTGCTTATTGGATTGAACAAATTGAAATAGTTAGGAAAAACAGTGCCGAATTTAACCGTGTACTTAACACAATAAAAATATGGTAAAAATAAATCGTGGCTTGCAACAATGGGTGGGAAATAATTCGCACATCTGTTCCGCCACACCCAACAGTTAAGGGCTGAGTTAAAATGACGCCCCTTTTATTATCTATACTCGAATAACAAACTGGCTTTAATGTATGTACTTGTTATGTGTAAAAAAGAGGAAAGTTTTTTCACACAGTTATGTTGGGCATTGTCTATTCGGTTTTTTCATAATGAATAAACTCTACACCAAAATGTCACATACCTACTCGTAACTGGTGTTAGTGGCGATACCATAGTATGCACTAATTTTCTGTTAGTCTGTTAATGACTGTTTCCACCAACGCACCTCTAAACTTCCTTTAGCTAAGCTTGGGTATTCTCCAAAATGTGTGTCTAAATTTTCTATTGATAAATTGTACTTTTAGTTAACTTTTTATATGAATAATAAAACACGAACGAAAATAAATATATATGTTTTTTTAAACTTAAAATCATTTTAAAATATTTTACAAAGTTTCTCTATTTGGTCGTTAGAGGGCGAAAAAGAATTTAAAAAAAAATAGTATTGGGTAAATTTAAATTTTAAAATGTAATTTAATTTTAATTTTAAAAAAGTTTAAGATTCACACTTGTTATCGGGATTTTCAAAATAGTGTTATTTTCTAATACACCAAAAACAATACAGAATCCTTGGATAACCCTAATTTTTAAAAAAGTCTGTCACATATTGAGTAAATCATATCTCACACAGTAAGCATGTACATATGTGGAGATCTAAATAAAATTTAATTAGTTATTTAATGATTCGATACAAAAATATCTAAATACCTTATAACAATTATTACTCGCATTATTATTCGCATTAAATACGTAGCGCTAAAAGGCCGAATATCGAGCCCTTATCTTTCAGGGGGCACCTAACCTAAGACTTCAGGTGACATTTTGGCAATGGTGAAATTGAAACTAGCACGTACATTTCTTTACGGGACCCCTGAAGTTAGGACTCTATGGTGAAAATGGGCATAACTTTTGAAAGTGCCTATGACATAATGAGGCGGAAATACTGTCGCCGGCAATTGCTTCCACTCCTTTGCCGGAAGCAAAATAAAGGCAAGATTAAATCGCTTTCTTCGAACGCGAAGATGAAGGTTTCTTAGATCAAATTCAATCACTTACACCTACACAGTATAGATGAATTTCATCTATACTGCAAAAGTATAAATTTGATTTTCAAAATTAAATCTATTGACGACCGGTTGGCGCAGTGGTAAGATACTCGCCTCTCACGCCGCACGTTGTGAGTCCGATTCCCACCTAGGACAAACATCTGTGTGCATAAATATGTCTGTTCGTCATGTGTCTGAGTGTAATTATCTATATATGTATGTATTTACAAAAGAAAAGTATTCATATATGTAGTAAATATATCAGTTTCCACAGTACAAGCTCTGCTTAGTTTGGGATCAGATGGCGATGTGTTAATAATGTCCCAGAATATTATTATTATTACTATGATATATATATACTGGTACAGCTGAAAAAAATTGGTAGCAATATACTAATAGTTAGGTAGATAGGCATAAAAATGGAAAGATCCAAGATATAAACTCGAGTTTTTATAACCTACTTAAAAAAAAAGTTCTCAATTCGGTTGTATTTTTATGTTGTATTTTGAATGTTCTTAAATCCAAAAGGACTTGAGACAAGTCCTTTTGGATTTAATCGATTTGTAATGAGTTTAATGTATAATGCTGCGTGCATTATACTGACCGGTTGGCGCAGTGACTGACCGGTTGGTGCAGTCGTGGGTTCGATTCCCACCCAAGACAAACATTTGTGTGCTTGAACATGTCTGTTTGTCTTGTGTCTGGATGTAAAAGACCACCGGAGGACGGGCAGCAGCGTCCTTTTCTTCTTAGTACGGTGGAACATACTGCGATCGCCAACCCGCCTGCCAAGCGTGGCGATTATAGCACATTTTCCCCCCAATGATGTTATCAATGGGGGAGGCCTATGTCCAGCAGTGGACGATCAAAGGCTGAGGTGGAGGTGGTGGAGGTGCATTATAAGTAAAACTAGGTGTTGCCCGCGGCTTTGCATTCCTTCGTTTCTTGTTTTACTTGCTGATTCATATTAATTTGATTTCGCGTATATTTATTTCGATAATAGATAACATGTGTGAAAAAGGTTTTATTGTCAACATTACCGTGGCAACCGATATTGAGACATTTATATCTAAAAAAAAAGGAATAATTATAAAAATTTGAAGTCGGTTTTGTTTTTGTTAAAAAAAAACGTTAAAGGATTATTTACATACTGATTACAATATTACAATGAAAATTTCCTCACGGTTCCCCTTTGTACCATCTATGTCGCACCAGGGTGCCGCGGCACACACTTTGGGAGCCCCTGGTGTAAAGTATCTCCTATTGACTCAATAAATGCCAACGCCATCTTGCGTGGACTAGAGAAAATAAGTTAAACTTTTAAAATACTTTACATCTTTTAGCTAATAGATGTCGTTATTATTAAACTTTTAAAATTGCATTTAGATCCTACAGTTCGTAGATATTGATTATGCAGCTTACTTCTTACTCCCATTTAGAATGTATTAATTATACATTATGCTAGTTTTCCCTCAAAAAATTATCTCTGTTAGCTTTATAAAATAAAAGGTGCTAAAAGTTCAGTATTTTAATATTGTAAAATGCTACTCAAGTTCTATCATTTTTTTTGTACAAATTGTCATCATCTCCCTGCCCTTTTCTTACTTGCGAAGGGTCAGCAAAGTAGGTACCACTCTTTCATATATCCTGGACTTTAGTATAAAATGTTACTGGCTTTGGATATAGTTTAACGGCCTGCCGCCTGTCTGACGCCAACCATTCTCGGGAAAATACATAATAGGCATTAGGTATTTAATATGACATAGTGAAATAGCACAAAATACACAAAATTTGTCTCCGCTCGTATAACTTCCAGTTGAATTGGTTGGTTCTTCCAGAAGTTAGGGTTCTGCTGCAGCCTGTGCTCGAAGTTCTTAAGTTTTTTTTGTACAAATATGATTTATAAGTTAGGAGTAAAAGTAAATATATCCGATATTATTTATAACGAAATAAGACCATAATTCCAATTCATAAAACATAAACAAACATATACAGCAGCATAGTGTAGTCATTTATTCCTAGCTTTTTTCATATTGTAAAACAATTCTTTAAATATACACGCACTTAAAAATACATTAAGCAACAAAAACAATGTCGAGTATTGTATTCAATCGATTGCTACGGGATTACGTCAGGCGTGCTACGAGTGCTGTAGAGCATGCGTAGCGATGTATGACGTAGACGCTTGAACTTACGGAATGTCGTAGCTTGACGTTACGGAAATGCTACGCTTTTTTACTTTTTGTTTGGTTGTGTTTCGCAAAATCTCTTAAACTCAGTGATTTATTGAATTAAATACATATAGTTTAAATTTCGGATTTTATGTTTAAAATTTAAAATATTACCTAAAATTTACCTCAGGTTCCAAACTGTATTGATATACTTTTTGTATATACCTAATATAAAAGATTTACTTTACAACAAATTTTAAAACTTATTGTTTAATAATAAAGATTGGAAAATTTGCGGGATCAAGTATTAGAATAAATTTATTTAATTAGATTATAAAATTAAGGTATGTATGTTTCTAGATATAATCGTTCGCAATGAGTGGCACTTACACTTTTTTAGACTAAAGACCTTTGTGTGAATACATGATGAAATGATGTGACTTTTACGGAGATAACCAGAACGATCATCGCAATCGTAAAAATGTTGAAGGTCATCTTTGAACTTAAAACTTAATTACAACGAGAAGCGAATCTTAGTAAAGTATTAGAAATTCCCGTTGTGATCTATCGAGGTTCACAAAGGGCTGATTTAATATTTTTAGGCATACGAAAAGAATATAAATTCATATTGTTGCATTTCATAAACCATTTAGAAAGTAGGTTACTTAAACTGATAGCATTAATTCATTTAAATCGTTAACCTTTAACATAATGGGATAAAATAAACCTTTCTGACTTCAGCTGCACAATAAAAATCCCTTGTAATTATCCATGACAAGTGTACTGACGACGCCATGTCTTCATTTTCCGTCAATTCTGTAACATTTTTATTCAATAACTTACAGTAACTTAAACATTCCAATTTGAATCTTATTGCCATCGAAATAAAGTTGTATTTCATAAAAGGATTATTCCAGTATTTCAGATTAAATATAAACCAACTAATATAAACTTTAACGTTATAAAAATAAAAATCATAAATGAATAATCCAGTTGTTATTAGTGTGTGCGTGTAACCGCGCGCATCCGCGAGATTCCTGCTTCGGACACAGTCGGCTTGGTGGCGCCACTGCGCACAGACGCGTCTTGAACCCGTCGGGAATAACGGGACACTCCATCCCGTGATCCTGGCTCAATTGTGTGCTTTTAACAAGGATATTTTCGGCCAAATCCCGGCTTGTAAGCTAAATTCTACCGCAGTTTGTACACTTTACTATTAATTTAATCTTTTATTCCATAATTAATTAATTAACTTCGTAAAGGATAATTCTTAAAGTACTAGATATTAAATTAGTAATACGCGTTATTTTTTGAGCTTCGCCTGACAGGGGTGTCAAAGATTTTCCATAGCGTGTATTAGTTACGTAACGTCACCGAGTAAAATCGATATCCTGAGCGTATAAATAGCTACCTACGATTGAGAACAGCTGGCCGCCAGCCAGACGAAATGCAGCCTGCGGTGAGTTATATTAATATTTTTTGTACTACTTAGTACATATAATCTTAAAGTATAAGGTATTTAACAACAATTAAAAACCAAACAACACATACACCTTTTCTTAAATCACCGCCTATAAAACTGAATGTCTTCAGTAATAATTAAATTTAATCACATGATGGAAGTTAACTAAATAAATACATTTAAATTTACCGAAGTTCAGATTTCTTGTATAAATTTTTATCTAAGTAAATAACTTATGCGACACTGTCTTTATATAGATACATTTTGTACGTATGTAATAAATTACTCTACATATAGATTGTCAAAGTATAGTACGCAATAGTTTTTACATATGACACAAATATAGTTTATATGTGTGTATAGTTTATAGTTTAAATTTGAGTATACATATAGCGTCATTAAATGAACTATAGAGAGCATGAAGGCGTATTTGTTTTCAGGTGAAAGACCTGTGCAAAAGTATAAGAGTTTTCACCCATACTAATTACCACTTAGCTGATGTCACGACATTTTTGGGATATTGAATACAGTAAAATCTGTAACAATAGAAATATTTAAATAGTAGCAATATTATTTTTTAATTGTATTTAATGACTCTCCAATACATACATTAACTTTGAAACTAAGATACAGTGGTACATGGTTGGAAATGCACAATCACTAATAGACGAACACAACATGGACTTAAATATAGTTTTCAAACAGTCATATTGAACAGTGGTAGAGTCCGGAACAATAACATCTATTGCACGAATGGCCCGCTCGACCGGTGAAATTCCACGACCTCACAGGAGACAGGCGTGAAGTAGAAGCCTTCTGCTTTTCGTCTGAGGAATGAGGTGCCGGTGGTCTAATTTTAGTCTTCTTTTCCTTCCCACCATTTTCTAATAAGGAAAGTTTGGGAGGGGAAACAGCATTTGACGGGGAAGAAGAAGGATAGGAGAAGGAAATTTCCATTATTTTAAAGGTATTCAACGCATCCGCAACTCGCAAATGCTTGTTGCAAATGTCTACAGGTAGTGGTTACTCAATTGTAGGTGGATATTCAATTGTCTGGTGAAGAGTCGAAAAAATTTCTGAAGAATTATTAAATAGCCTGGACATTATTTACCGATAGTAAAAATTATAAGACTTGAGAATATAAAACGTATTAAGTGTCACTTGTGCGAGTTAAATTGTGGAAAATTACAAATATTTTCCACAATTTAACTGTGAATCACGAAAACATATCACGAAACCTAACTCCGACACAACTTAAAGTATGCAACTATAGCGAACAGATTTAAAACATATCCTGCTTATATTTAATGGTTTTGTAATGAGACGGACTGTGGCTATAAATTACTAAATGACGTATAAACTACATTTTGGTTGGTTTAGTTTTTGCTTAAAAGGTTAAACTTTTAGATTATGATGAGGTTAAATTAATGAACATGATAGCACAGTCTATTCGTTAACATTCGTAACATTTATAATTAAAACAAACATAATGAGCTAACGTATGGGGATATGTTTAATTAAGTAGATCAAACGCACGGGAAGGTAAATTAAAGAGCAGGGTTCTAATGAAGGCAAAGGTAAACAGTGAAACATATCACATAATCTAAATGTTAGCATAAATTGGTAGAAATATTTACATAGAAAGATTATGTCACATTAAAATATACATATACATATGTACGCCACTGACTGATTGCGAACTTCAGTTTATAATCAGACTGGGCATATTATAAAATGACAGATAATTGTGAACTGAACATTGACATTTTGACGTGATAAATCTTCGAATTGAGAACTGATATTTTGCTTGCGGTGTTACGTTAAAGTTTAATTTAGAACGTAAGAAACGTTCCAATGAACCTTTTTTATGTGAGGAAAATGCCTACGCATACCCGCCCCTGCGGGGACAAGAGCGGGCAATGTCGGACCCGCACCGACTAAAAACCTCACAGTGTTCCTCCAACGCCTGTTGGCGGGGCTACGGGAACGCTTTTTAGCACTACTTTCGCGGCCTCGCCTGCGCCAGCCGCTGAAGCAGCTCCTCCTTTATGGGGGAGGGCGAGCCTCCCCACTACTCCTTCAGAAGGCCGCATCGGAATACAGGTGCACCCCCAACTGGACCTTTAGTTATATGGGCGACTAGTCTCCCGAGCCCGTCACCCTAAGGCCATGGGGGCCAGAACAACCAATGGCCTTTCCAGCCCCCAGCGGCGGATCTGGTATCAGGTCTCGCCGCCGACCGCAAATTGGCCGCTTCACCCCGCAGCCCCTCTTCGGCGGCGGAGACGAAGGTTGAGGCACCCCTAATCCCCGCACGCCAGCAGCACGCACCAAGGGCGGACTGGAAGGAGTCTACCCCGAACAGCCGCCACGGCCAGCCAGCCCTTACACTGCGGGCCGGCCACCCCGAGAGATCACCGTGCAATACCCACCCTCCCAGTTCGCGACCGAAGAGACGACGGGACACAACTTTCGGGACCGAAGACCCGAAAGAAGAGTCCCTCGCCTCTTCCGCCGGGCCCCCCTAGCACGACAATCCCTGGGGTCGCACGATGGAAATCCGCGGTGGGGGGGACGTTCCAATGAACCTAACCTAACGATCGGACATGTTAGTTATAATATATAAACGTATTAATGCATGTATTATATAAACTGTTTTTTTTACCAAAAACAAAACCGAAATTCAAATTTATACATTCAAATTTATCCATTTATAAACAGAGCTTGTCTTAATTCTACCAATATGTCAATGATCGGTATGGTATATATTCGGAAGCCAAGGTTCTCAATGTCATTCAAAATTAAATTAGACCTACATGCGAAAGTCGCTTTTCCAACAAAAAAACAAATTGAAATCGGTTCAAAATAATATCGGTCACATAATATTTAGTGCAAGTCATATTTCTAGGAATCGAACCCGTTACGATAAAAACGTAATTCACTAATCCACTAGGCTGTATTATAAATTTATATTGTACTGTAATATATATATATATATATATATATATATA
>DWLR01000980.1:0-20746 GCA_018246295.1 Papilio alexanor hazarajatica | reverse complement strand
CAAATGTACCAGCTAAATGAATTTATAAATTTGAATTTGGAATTCTTAACCAAAGAGGAGATATTTCAGATCAAAGCAAAGGAATAAACTAGCAGTTGACCACAGTCCCGCCTGACGATAAACGATGACGTGGTCGAATTTCATATGTAAGGACCTAATATTTATGTACAATTTAAGTCTAATAAACTAATGTTAGCAATATGTCTGAAATATATTTTTAAACCGTTGGCAACACTATTCTACTCTATGAGAATTGGCAGCTTGCAAAGTCTGGATTTTAAAGAAAAGAAAAAAAGAAAAAGATTTTTGGCGGGTTTAGTTGAAAGAAGGGAATTTTAAGCGGAAACGTTGAAAAACAGTAAATCAGTAAAATTTAAATGTTTGGTTTGATGAATATTAATTGTAAAGTGAATAATTAGTTTAATATACAGTACAATTCATTTAATAATTACAGTTTCATTCGTACGAACAACCTAATTACGATAATACTAACTATGAAACGAAATATATAATATATGAAATATATAATAACATAACCGACTATATTTTACAAGGAACAGGAATTTTAACAATTGAAAGTAATCGTATAGCTTATTTTGAAACTTTTCAATTGAGTCAAATAAGTTCAAAGTTTAATTTAACCCTAGATGATTGTTGCAAATGTAATTAATGAATCTTCTCATCTTATAAATCCAACAAGTATGTCAAATGTTGATCCAGAATCTCTTAAATTAGCTGCACATAAATTAGATTATTTAGAAAACGAAATAGTCCAAGTCGAAATACGTGATAGTGAAAACCATTGAAAACCAGCACATTGTAAAATATGGCTACTACTGATTACTATTCAGGAATGACCTATGTAATAATAGTCACTATAAGTTGTTTTATTGCTTATAAAATTTATAAAAAATGTTTTTGATCTAGTATACCTCTGGCTGTATTCAAATCTTCAATCAGTGTTATAATTCAAAGAAAAATAAAAGAAATAATAATGTTAATACATCGATTGAATTTACTGAAATTTCAGAAGATTCTGATCTAATAAAAAATCTGTTAAACCAATCATAGAAATTAGAAAAACTAACACTATTTTCAGGAATATTGATAAATCAAACCGTAACTTAAGCAATTTTTAATTAGTAATTTCCTTTACATTAACAAAATGTTAATAATTTTAACTAGATTACAAATGTGAACTGAGTTTTATTTTTACATATTTACTTATATAATTATAATTAATCATAAAATAATCCTTCACTTTATTAATTAAAAAAGCTCAGTCTAAAGGGGGGAGATGTATTGAAGAATTAAATATATATGCAACTGCAACATCAGTGGTAGCTCCTGTCGCTTCCACGTCGATACCGACATTATACAAAAGGCAAATAGCGGTCCGTTTGTAGCGCAGTGCAGTCCATTAGTAATCCGTAGTAGTTCATTTCTCATTGTATATTTTAATAAATTTTCCAGTAGTAAAAGATTGTTTTTTAAAAGGACCCACGAAATGCCATCTTTACAATTCGAAGTCGCGGCTCGTCTACTACGAAAGGATGGAGACCAGCCGTATTTCTAAATGTCCGGTGGTGGGATGGGGATGGGAAATTAGCTAGTGTAATTACGCACGACTTTCAAGACACACGCGACGCAATGAATACGAAATTGTGAACTACAAGAAAAAAAGCTATTATGATTAACTAAAAAGAAAATAAAACAAAGTTATTAACCACATGAACTTGATGTAATAAACTGATGAGATCAAAGCGACGTATGTAACCATAGCAGCTTGCATTAATTATTTGTTCCAAAGAAATACTACGATTTTACAGGATACGTAATAACAGTAATTAATAGAAACTCTGACACGACTCATCAGTCCCCTTCCACTCTCCATCATTGGTCCATCTTGTCTTGTTAAGGTGTGACAGCAGTTACTTAAATCAGGTAAGCAGTTTGACAATTGTTAAGATATCTATCACTTATGAAACTCTTCGTTTTCTTTGAATATCATTAACAACAGTTGACAAAAAAGCGATACAAACTGACGCCAAATTGTGAACTGAACAAATTAGTAACATCGACGTCTCATCGTGAAAATGGTTTATAAAGTGCCAAATTAAAATTGTAAAATTTTCATTGATATTTTGCTTCCTTGCTTATTTACTTAGAATAAAATATAATAATAATTTAGATTTATTCGCTTGGTCTTGATCGTTATATATAAAAATATCTTGGTGTGTAAGGTGTTTACCAAAGAATAAGAAAAAAGTGCACACCTGGAGTCATAGGATCTAAGTTGTCGATCTTTTTAGTATGCAGATAGTAATGCTCGCAAGGCAGCAAAGGCACCTTCACTTGAGGCTTAGCCAGCTGACCAACCTAAAACAATGAAAAGAGAATTGAGCATGGTAGGAAGGTTTTCATAATTTTCATTATAATTTTTATTTTTCTGTATGTACATCTAGGTTAGCATGGTATGGGTATGTTATGAAGAGGGAAGAGTGACATGTGCCAAGAAAAGTTTTAGACATAAATATCGAGGGGGATAAATTTAAATGTTCGACTAATATTGTATGCATAATTCAGTTTTCTATTTAAAATTATTAAAATTAAAGTTACAGAATTCATGCTAAGTTTACAATGTATGAATCGGAGCGTTTCTAGCACACCTATAACCGAATAAATCGAGGTTTCGCAGTCACTTTTTCGACGAAGGGTAGGTTGTCCATTTTATTGAAAAAAAAAATTACAATCACAGTTAAACAAAAAGTTACCTGTCTCGCCCAAAATCCAGCACAATTGACAAAGTATTCACATTCAATAGCACCATGATCAGTTTCCACTCCACAGACTTTATCATGTTTAGACAGGACTGAAGTTACAGCACAGTCCTCCATTACAGCCACACCTATGGAGTTTTACTTTAGTATCGGCGTTTCTTCCATTATTAATTACACATTGTATATATTTTACTTGCCATTCTCGACGGCTTCTCGCATTAATGACATGCACAATAGGTGAGGGTCACCGACGCCATCACCAGGTATCCATAATCCTCCAAGTAAGTCATCTACATTGAGCATTGGCCATATCTCTTGACATCGTTTCGGTGTTACTAGCTCACATGGAATACCCCAGGAACTGTTTAGAATTAAATCGATTTATTATATCTAGTTTTACAGTGAAATCACATTTATAATTTCGCACACAACGTACACGCAACAAAAACATTTGCTAGTTTTGTAGACAATCTTGGAGACATTTTGTTTTTTAAATATTTATTTTATCTCATCACTCAATGTTTTTCACTTAATATACGAATGATGATTGCAAAAAGGCGACACTGCATAATCTGCGAGAATATTCTCAGTTGCCTAGTAAAGTACGCACATCAACTGCGCATCTCGATCGATAGCCGACATTCACGTACAGAATCACGCAGAGGCGCATTTAGAGATTTTTCTACTATGTCCTGTGTTAGTTCGTATTATCTTTAAAAAATCTTACTTACATACTTAAGTATTATTATGAGTAATTATTTTTACATATTTAACTTTAGAACATATTAACAACTTGGCATGTACTCTTCACGATATATCAGTGATTTTATATCTACATTAAAAAAGAAAAAAAAAACATTAAAAACATATTAAGTCATTTTACTCATATTTTTCAATTAAGATAAAGTACTAGGACATTCACAATAATATTTAAATGTTTTTAAAGCCTTACTCTTTTTATTATATCGGAAGACATTCCTAAAAGTATTTAGGTATTGATGCTACAAACTAATATATTTTGTACATACATTATAGTGCACACTGAATAATTTTGCATTCATATACATACACTGACTGACTTTTCATTCTTCTATAAACAGTCATTCTATCCCGAGTTCTTGCAAGCAGAAGTGAGCCACATTGCTTCCACCCAGTTGGTTTGCCGCGCGCCTCTAAGTCTTGCAATAGCCGAATCGATGATTGAGCAAGTTTTACTTGAGCCAAGGAGGGTTTAAAAGCACCCACAAGTCCCGAGGCATGCCATCGGCTACCTGTGCCGACTCTGCACAAAGTATTACACTTATACACTATTTACATGTTTTATAACATTAATATAACCATAGATAATTCAATGGACTGCATAAATAATAGATTTACTTTAACTAGGGATTAGAACTAGAAATAGGAAAGATGTGATGAAGAAAATTGGAGAAGTACACTGATGGCATATTAACTAAAATTGGGCAAAATAGAATTATTGAATACCAACTAAAACCAGACTTGTCTTTGTTCTTGTGTGCCTTAGTCTTCTCGTCATTTTAAATAGGGGAGAAACAAAAGATAACGAGGTCGATCGCCTACCCACTGGTCTGGCCATGTACAATCCATATTGAGAATTAACATTATGATTGTCCTGATAAAAGCCGAGAACAGAGGCTTGTGGCGTGAAGACAGCTCGTCGACCTGTCAGTAAAAGCTGTACTTGCTAAGATCAAGTCAGAAAACGGCGGTATTCTTTCGTATAGTTAAACAATTCATTGAAAACAATTTGTTTTTATTTTTACATTTTTGGGTATATACATATTGACGAAATATTTAAGTCTCATTTAAAAATTATGAAATCATTAAAAAACTAACACTTTCCTAGGTATAATTAAATCCTCTTCCCCTTTTTCTTAATTGTAAAAAGAGTTAGGTTTACATTTGGATACATTTTGTTTTTTTTTTTTAAAAAGGTTAAGGTCTTCCTGATTTACACCCAATTTTCTATTGTGTCAATCATTAATGGATTATATGTAAAGTAATATATGCGCCACTCTCGAAACCATAATGCACAAATCCATCCACATTGCAAAGGACCGCACAGAGAGGAAAAAGATCATAAAAGAGAAGGTCAAAAAGAGAGGTCTCGACACTCAGGAATGAGAAAATGACGCATAGAGAGAGGTGTGAAGTAGTGGAAGGGATACTTTTATTATAGTGGTTTAAACAGATGAACTGACAGCCAGAAAGGACCTAAATTACCATGGGTTAGAATTTGGATTATTTCAGATGTTAGGATAATATTTACTTTTACTTATGGTGAAATTTCGCATAGGGGATGAAACTTAAGCAAAGCATAACCATTATTTCACCTGAGCATGACAGATAACAATAGTATGAGGACATAGTTTAAGAAAGATTTGGACTTGGGCAGATTTTGTAAGAAAACATTCGACTTGTAGAAGTTAAGATTTAGTATTTTTAGTTAACATTTCACATAATTTAACATGTTTAACATTTCATTAAAATTTGAGTTAATGATTATCTAGTTGTTAAATTAAATATGGGTTTGTTTAAGATACAGATGTCAAAATCAAAGACGGGAAATATGTATTGAAATGATTTGTGCATTCAATGATTATTTCAAATCCAAAAGAGTTGAAATTTCGAGTTATAGAGGTTTCGGGGCTTAAAGGGAGCGAAAAACACATTTGCAAGAGTTCTACTCTATATTAGCTACGTTTAGCCAATTTTATTAGCACAAAGTTGGACTCCAAGCTTATTACTTCACAAATAATTTATGACAGTGAAGTCAAACTGGATCCTCATACCAAACGTTCAATTCTCACAAATGATCATTGCATCCAGTGGGTAAGTAACAGCTATGTCTGACGGCTGCACCCAGCTTTCATTCTGAGATTATATCCCTATCAGAAATTTGGTATGAGCTCTATTGCCATAAATGTAAAATCGGACTTCCAAGTAAACACAAAAATATTATGGATATTTGTCAAAAATGGTAGTGAAAAGTCAAGACAACCGAGAATGAATGTTGTGTGATGAGGAGGGGTGTATTCTGAATGATGAAGTATCGATTATGAAGAGATGAAAGGGATATTTTGAAAGCTTGTTTGAATGTGAGGATGCCGTGTCGTTTGACACCCCATGTTCATGTGGAAGAAGAAGTAGAATGTTAGAAATGCTGAGAGCTGGAGAAGGTTTGTTTACAAGTTTGCTGTGGGTGCTTAAAAATGGGTTATGAAAATGAATGGGCTTATTGGAACAGTAATGAGGAACCCGAATGTGTCTGAGAAGGCACATCTGGCAATACCATACTACCATACAATGCCATACTAGTCATCGCTTTAAAGTATAGGAGAGCCGGGTTTGGTAAGAAAAGCATGTTAGTAGTATCAGTAGTATTTTTTTTTAAATGTGGAAACTAATATTGGTATTCAAGAGTTTAAAAATCAAGCTAAAAACTATAAAATCTTATTATTTATAGTTATATTTTAATGTTACTGAAGTGGAAAAATTAATTTTCCTTGTAAGTAAATAAGAAAGCAAGAAGTAAATATTTAGTATACTGTACGGTTTGTTAATCCGTTTTCTGAATACTTATCAGATGAATGCAATGTCTCTTTGTGTGATCTGCTTATCATTCATATATCTGTAATTATCTATTTTATACGTCTTTACTTAAATTTCCCTTGAGCTAATTCTATATTCATAATCGGTAAACATGTTGATAAAATCACCGCAGAATGTCTAGAATATATAACAATAATAAGAACTTAACATTGCTTACTTTTCTTTTTCTATAAGGATAGTTTTGTCTCCCCAACCCCGCCGAGCCAAATGATAGGCAACAGCAGCCCCCATGACTCCTCCACCACAAATCACGACTTTTGCTTTCTTTGGCAAAGTAGATAAACACCCACTTAACGTCTCATGCTGATCTAATACATCTAGACTAGTTAACGATTTAGCTCCATATCCTATACTCCAATATCTCTTAAGACTATTCCGAAATCGACCGGTCAACATGATAATGCGTTACTGCGCAGATGTTAAGCGCTTAGCGTAAAACTCAAAACACATCAATAAAACAGGTAAAATCTAATAATATTTTTCATCTGAAAAGTATTGATATTTGTTATGACATTTGTTTCGATGACAGATTCATTAATGTTGCTAACATAGAAAAGTAAATTTGTAAGAATATGATTGATATTTACAAATCATTAAAACATACATAAAAATAAGACAAATGGGTCTTATATATGTAAGTATCGGATCAAGATATATCTATCACTACTACACACTTAAATCTTAGAAAAATATAATTTATGAAGAGTTTTGCCGGAGCGTTCTCCAGCCAGGATATTGTCTCGACCATAACATAAAAAAAAAAGTCTACTATATAAAATCTAAACTCTTTATTTATTGTTTCCATAGCGACCAAAATTGTGTTATTCTTGATATTAATCGAAAATTTTATATAATTATATATTTAGTCTGAATTTACTCACTATTTTAAACTCGTCACATTTAATTTAGTTCAAAATCAATGTCCTTAGTTGGAATAACGCATCATGACGAAGTTATATATAGAATACTCGATAAGCCCCCACCAGAACCACCGAAGACGCCTCGGTAATTTTTTTTTTTGTTTTTAATATATTTTTAACAAATAGACGGAAAATATGTAAATTAAAGTTATAACCATTTTTGGTAGTTATTTTATTAGCTATTAATATAAAATTACATAAAATTTATAGAATTAGTAAAAATCTGCGCTACTTAGGAAAGTAGGTAGGGTAATAATAAACACAAAAACGTTCATTCATGTTTAATTATAGGTATGAATCAAAACTGGAAAAACAACTCAAAGAAACTAAAATTCCCCAAACAAAACGTACTTTTGGGTACGCGGAGACGCCTTTAAAACCACCGGAACAATTTCTAAAGAAAGGTGAAGGTATTGGCCAGCAATCTAAAAAATCTGACCACAAATGTATCATCGGAAACCTCCCACCATTACCTAAACGACCGCCACCTGAAAAGGTTAAGGAGAAACCAAAAGTCAATATAAAAGTACGGAATATCAAAAAGGTTTTAAAAACAAAACCACGACCAGTGGAACCAAGGTAATCAACGGATTTTTACTTGGTCAACTGTCTTACAAAAGTTATTCCTCAATTAAAAAATCCACAATCGTTTTTCGTCTTCGAAGTGAAGCGAAGTTTATATGAAGCTGGCATGGATGTGGACCGGCTAACTGTTTAGCAGACAGGCTCACTACGCGAAATCGAATCTAATATGGAAAAAATTCTGCTTTCTGTTTTCGCTTTGCTTTCGTGTCTCAGTATATAGGTATAGGCGTTTCGCTTCACTTCGCTATGTGCAAAAGGTGTAAAGGCTATGTTTGATTAGATGTTTATAAATTCGATTGCCGACGGTTTTATGAGATGAGGTCACAGTGCTACATCCGAACAGTCGAGTCATCCGATTTATCTAACAACGAATACAGTCACATTACATGCAGTGTTCCATCACTTACTTTAAGTTTTAAATACAAAGGGATAGTATACTAAACCAGCAATTTAGTACTTTACCGTATTATTATTTTCCATGTTTAGGTTAGTGGACACTAGAGATGGTCATACGAAAAAGATTAAAGGATCCGGCGAAGTTCCGGAGTACTGTCTCAGGCCGGATTTTGGACAGATGCCTGAATACCTGGTAAAAAGGAATAGAAAGATTCAGAAGAAATTAGAAAAACTAAGACTTGCTGAAGAAAATAAAGAAAGCCTCTGTAAACTTATTAACGAACAGGAGCGACAAAAACTTTTAGATGTAAGTTGAAAACTTACTAATTAACTTACACTTAATTCAGTATAATACCATATCGATAATACCGTCTCTAAGATGTGGCCGGCGAAAGACCTTTTCGTTTGTGATGTCCAGAGTTAGCTTGAAAACTTTTAGTTTCATCGGAATATGTCCAACATGTATCTCAAAAAAGTCGTAAAGCTAGATTGTACGTCCTTTATGATACAGAAAGGTAAGTTTTATGACAGCCAGAGTATGATATTGATATTTATTACGTAATGCTACTGGTTACTGCGGTACTACTATCAGCTCTCTTCAGTCTCTCCCTTACAAATCAGATATTATACAAATATAACGTTTGTTTTAGGATCTGAAACAAAATTGGCAATTAATGCAAAAAGCTTTCTTACAATTGCCAATGCTCACGGACACAATACCGAAAATACTCAAGAAAACTAAAATGGAACAAGAACTGCGACAATTGGAAAAGGATATCGCTTTAGTAGAATCCAATCCCTACATCTACATATATGAATGACAATTCATGCTAATGATTCTCTTATTACGTTTGTATTTAACCTAGCGAATTCATTCTTTGCCCTCTTTGTTTGCAATAATTATTTTTACTATTAAAAGAAATTGTTATTAAACATTATTTTTATTTCATTTTCCAATGTGTATATTGGAAATTGTTTCATTTTATAAGATTAAGGGAACGTTCACCTTCATCAATGGCGACTCGTACGATACAGCGCTCGTCCCAGTCTTCAAGATTGTCTTTCGACGCTCTTTGATGGATGCTTTTACATTGTGAATTTTACTTCATGTTGAACACTTATGAATGATATAAAAGTTATGTTTCGTATTTGGCAGGCCCCCTGCTACCTGGTCAGTAGAATGACTACTTCTCTCGCTTACCCTGGGGACGATACTGTTGCAATTAAATTTATTTTATATAATACGGTAATTGAATGTTATCCAGTATCAGTAATCACATATTGTAAGCTTAAACGCATAAAGATAAAAAAAAGAAAAATTGACAATCCAACATGTGTATTTCGATTTCGATAAAAGACTTACAATTTTCGCAAAAATATGAAATTTGGAAGTACACCTACTGTCTACATTTAAGCTTAATTGACTAGAAACGTACTAAATGCCGTAAAAAATAATGGTATTTTTAAACAGCTAGGTACATTGTTGATTACAATTGGCCTGACAGAATTTGCAAAATGACCCAAAATCAATTGAATAGACATAGTGTGGACAACTCTCTCGCTTTTTAGTTAGAGCTTATAATAGAAAGGGTCAAGAGATGCTGTGTCCTTAAGTTTAAAATACCACAGAAGTGAACTGTTAAATTTATTTTACAAATAAAAGTTTTCTTTTCTTTCTTTCAAATTTTTACAGTTTTTTAATGGCCTGTGAAATAAATTTGCTGATCTAGTTTTAGGTTAAATTGCACAAAATTCTTAAATTACGTATTGAAGTTAAAATTACATTAAGATTTTTTTCCATTTTTTCTTCCTGTTGGAAGCCTTGGTTTTCTGTACGGTGGCTGGCAAACAACTAAAGCAGATACAGTGTTCGGAGAGAAATTGACGTACATTAATAAAATAACTGATGAATTAAAAAGAAAACTGCAGATCTTGAAAAATCAGGTACCTGATGACCTGACTCAAACCCCTGATGTTTGCAATAAGCGATTAAGAATAAACATTTTATTTTCTTTAAGCCATTTGCCAAACACAATACAGAAACTTATTATACCAACCACAGATCCACATGATCCAGATGATTACAAATCCACTTGGCTTGGAATGATGATACTATAATATGATGTAACATCATTAACAATGATATTTTGAGCAGAGTTAATCTTAAATCTGACATTACGATCTAAATTAATGGCTTTGTATTAAGGTAAAATTATTAACTCTAAATCTGTATTATGAACTTATTAATAATAACATATATGGCAACTTTTCTAAATAATTAGCTAAGAGACTAGAAAAAGACAGTTAAAAGTATATAACTATGAACTATTGGTTTTACTTTACTTGAACCTTTGCACTTATGCACTAATTAGACGAAACTTACACCAATACAATACCTATAAAATAATCTAATTTCTAAAATGTATATGTATGTATGTATGTATATATATATATATATATATATATACGCTTACTCATATATGGAGCGATATAAAAATATTGCTTTGTTACTAAATTTCATTAAAAATAATTTTGTTAACATTAATGGTAAGTTCGAATTACCTTTATAAAGAGAAGTGTAACTAATATAAAAAGGAAGAACTTTTGAAACATAAATGAACTATAAAATATTTTTTCGGATGAGAAAAACTAATGACAATAATATAAAGGCTGTGATAAATGCAATTGCAAAATGTTTACAAGTATTACGAACATACGTATGTAAGTAGCAAGCAATGTTGATTAAGTTTCATTGTAATACATTAATATTAAACCCAATAATGAGGAATCGTGTAAACAAGATCCCGTGGTTTAACTACAACAATGAACAATGGAATGATTATTAAAACAATCAATAAAAATATATCAAAAGTTACCTAACTAAAGATTAACACATATTTAATCATAAAGTTATTTAACATTTGGCACAAGCTCATACTGTAACGTGTAACATAGTAACTAACAAAATAAAGTTCTATTAATTTCCGAACATTTCTTCTTAGTATTGAAATTCTACAATTTTAAAGGTAATACAAAATACTATTATCGAAAAGTATACTGTGCGAAATTATTTAATTACATTAACACGTTGACGGCCAGGCGCATTTTCCATGGTTTACCCAAGGCGCCAATGTGAATTTTTCTCATCGCAAATTTTTTTTTTTTTTTCATGTACTATTAAAATTGGCTTTGTGTGTTATATATTGCATTAATTTTTTCAAACCATTATAGTAACAATGGTATTATTGAAAAATGTATCAGTGTCAATATTTAG
The DNA here is from genome assembly GCA_018246295.1 of Papilio alexanor hazarajatica. NCBI lineage: Eukaryota > Metazoa > Arthropoda > Insecta > Lepidoptera > Papilionidae > Papilio > Papilio alexanor. The sequence continues at coordinate 9,158 of DWLR01000980.1, read as the reverse complement.
ACTAATTATGTACTTTTTGTATTTGCTGCGTCGCCGGTCACCGGTGGCCCCCACGGCGCTGTAGCCAAGTCGAGTGCCGGTCACCGGTGACCCCCATGGCAGTCAACGTGTTAACACGGTAGTTTACCTAACATATACTGTTATATACGTAATTGTTATATACTTTATTTCTCTGCTTTACACATTCTGTTAAACCGCTGTAATATGATTATGTATATTTAGAGATCCTTTTTGTCAACCTCATGTCGACATAAGATAAAAACATTTAAACAATTAACACAAAAAAAATCAATCGATAACAATAAAAAAGACTAAGTTACAGTTGAGTTAAAAATTTATAAAATGTTTAATCAATTTCATAACCTTTTTGTCGATTCCCATCACATAATTACACATTACATTCTCCCATTGAGAAAACTGAGAAAACTTTCTATAGCATTGAAAACGGTAATATAGTATTTGATAACAAAACTTTAAAAAAACAAAATGCATCATATTAACATCTGAATTGCAGAAAACATTAAACATTTTACAAAAACATAATTCCTTCTTTTGTCTTCACGCTGTGTAACGTTCAATATCTTAAGTGACACTAAAAATAACATTTTGATAGCATTACATGAGCAATTCTATGTAATAATAATTATCGTACATTTAAAAAAAAACTTTTTGACTATTAACTTAGACATATTCCAAAAAACATTTTTTTTAACTGCTTACTTAACAATAAAATTAAATGAACCTACTTTATTTTGATGATATTAAAACAAATTATTAAAATGTATAAAACTTTACATCTTATCAGATTTTTTAGATAGTTTATGATAAATAGATCCTGTTGCAATACCAGCTGGTCCCTTCGCGAGCTCGGCTGGACCTCGAGCTAGGGTAAACTTTTTTTCGCATTTTCCTGGTCCTTCAGGTTTCATTGTTCGGCCATTCCTTAGTTCGGGGTTTGGTCCATTCCATATCATGTAATCTTCGCTATAAGCGATGACAATAATATGTTAAGTTAAATAAGTAATAAGTTTAATTTAATTGATACAAGAAAATATTATTATAACATCACGGATCAAATGATTTTCTGTTAAATGATTTTATATTCACTTTAACATGTATTTAAAAAATTACATACTCTTGACATATAATACTAAATAGGAATAAGCACAGAAAAACATAATTCCCGACTTTGAAATCCTTCTGCTACTTTTATCGAAAGAAATAAGGTTTTTGTAAAGAAATACTTACAGAAGGAGGCTATCCTTTGGCCCTTGTCGTAATGAAGGATTCGGGCCATTACTTGCTATACGATATTGCGATTTGTATTTAGGCTCTACACTTGCACTCGTCTTTAATATTGGCCTGAAATATTTAAAGTAAAATAAATTAATTTACGATTTTGCATTTCAAAATAAATCATTCTATAAACCTCGCCAGCTTTAATTACTTTTTTAGTGAAACAATTTGGAAATCTTATAGAACTAAATATTCCTGTCTAAATAAAATCACTCAACTATTCCAAAATAAATGACAACTATTTTTAAGTTTACGACTATGAAATATATGGTTAAATGTAAGCACTAAGTGCTGGTAAGGGATTCAAATGATAATCATTAACAATGCTAAAGAAACAATGATTATGATAATGGCCATAATGACATCTATATCGACTATACATTTTAATAAATATTTTATACCATCTAAATTTTTCATACTCATAAAAAAATCTTTTAAACACCTAATCATTCACAAATGGAAATATAATTAATTTCACTGTTAAGTATGGAAAAAAGATATTCACCTTTGATTAGATGCTCCTGAATGTCTTATATTACATTAAAACAAAGTAAAGTTTCTTTTTTCTATTCGTAATTATTCCCAGTTAAAAGTCTCTAATTTGTAACAAATATAATTACTGATTAAGCATTATTGAATTCTAAAAATCATGCTATACATAACATCAAATGCATACTAAATTAAATTAATATACCCATCAGATGTTTATATGGTTTCTAAATGTTATAATAAACTTTTATTTTCTTTTTATTTATTAATATTCTGAAAACATATAATATATAACTATGCACACGCAAAATTTTTCAAACATACTATAAAATCCATAGAAATTGTTTAGTGTTGTACTTGTGGATATACACACAAACTGTGCCTCTCTGCCTCAATTGGCCGATAATTTGACCGATACCATTAATGGTATCAGTCAAATCTCTATGACTCAAATAGTCAGAAAAAATTGAAATTAACTCCTGTAGCACACAGCCGCGGAAGCAAACCGTAACGCCCATGGCGCACAAAGACACAAAAATGAACCGAAAACAGAAGACAGAGTTTGCTACATAATAGATTCAGTTTCACGTAGTGGAGTCTGTCTGATAACAGTTCGTTGGAACAGAACCAAATCCATGACAGTTTCATATTAAACCTCACTTTGTTTCGGTTCGGGCTCGCTTTCGCGGCTGTGTGCTGGTACAGCGTAACAATGGCAAATTCATTGCGATGCGATCATTTTACAAGAATCACAATTAGCATGTAAGCATGCAAAAGAACGTACTTCAGATGCTCGGTCCAGATCTTGAGGCGGCGCGGGGCGGGCGCAGGGGTTGGCCGGCTCGGCGGCTGCTCCGCGCTGCCGCTCACACTGGCCGACCCAGGGGATGAGTGACGTGACAACGATACGGACACGATTGATGGCATTATTGTTAATCACCTAACTTTAATTAGCGAGATGATGGAAAACAACACCGATGGTAATAAGACGTCATAAACGTTGTAGGCCATGACCTAGTAGGAATAAACTTGAAACAAATATGGCACAAGTAACTGTTTTGTATAAGTTGAGTTGTTTTTGTATGTACAGTGATAAATTGCTTTTCTCAAAAGTGTTAACAATTTACAATTGGTTAATAACAAATGTAGCTATTTAATACCATAACAGAGAAGCAAAACCAACACCTCAATTTTTGATCAAATTTAGACTATATAAAAATTATATGTTTTCCACCAAATACTGATGTAAAAATTAAATCTTAATGGTTATGCTTTTACATGACCATCATCTACCTGCCCTTTTCCCACTTGCGTAGGGTCGGCACAGTATGTACTACTCTTCCATATATCCTGGACTCTACTATAGCCCATACTGTCCATAATGTTACTGGTTACTAACGCTAACCTTCCTCGAGAATAAACTTATGTAAGGTATAGTTATTACGTCGTACTTTGCTTTTACATGCCCGTATTATATAATTTATATTGCCAAATTCGTCCTAGAGCAATTTTGTTATTATTATTTTTTAAATTATTATCATTTTATTCAAAGAATTCAATTTCTACAAAATTTCTTAATTTTCATTCAAGTTTATTGCTACGTATTAAAACCTTTCAAATTACGAAAATATATATTATTTATACTGTTTCAAATTTACTGAGAGCCAATTTACAATATAAAATGTCTGTGTACTATTTAGTTTTTGATTTTTTTTCTGTTAATATTACCTATCAGTGATCATTTGATGTTTTTCGTATGTTAAAAATTTTGCTCATCAATTCGGTCCATGCATATATTTATGAAATGAGAAACACGTAAAAATTGATAGTCAAGATTACTTAACATATAAAAACAAAATTATTGTTGTTTATAACCAAATAGACCATCAATTTTCATGTATTCTTAAACTGTGAGAAGCTAAGAAGCCACTGGATAGGTTTATATAGGAAGCATCTATGAGGAATTATGGCCAGCTAATACATACTTGTAACCTGCATATGTGTAGCTTTATGTAGTGTTGTTTATATTACATACTTAATTGCTTTTAGTAGATAAACTACAAGTCAATATTTAACTTGAGGTAGACATAATAAGCGGCATATTTTATTTGATTTATTATTTAATGAAATGTATTTCTCAAATATCAAATGAAAAATATTTATTTCACCAAAATTTCTCTTGGTTAAACCGCCAGTAACAGTCAGAGTGGATCACTATTGTAAATCAATTATTATAACAACCTTTAGATTTGTTGGAATGATATAGTTACATGACGATTTATTATTGTAATTCTAAATAAAATCAAAAGCATTAAAATCATACATCTGTCTCATCCATTTATTTGTTACCCAACTAACCAAGGATAAGGGTAATTTTTTTTGCAGTATGTCTTGACCTCCTCTAGCCTGAACGGTTTGTCTGATTTTAAAGTTACATGGTATTAGGTAAACATTTTTCCCTTGTATTTGTTTTTTTTTGGGGGGGGGAGGGGAATGCAACTTCAACCGACGGCCCATATATTGAATGAACATCATTAAAATTTCAATAATGATACTGTCATTCAGGTTCTTTAGTTTTTTAATTTAACTCGTTCAGATTTTTCACCCTCGAGTTACTAATAATCCAAATATTATTATTATTTTTGTTTAGAGTATCTTACTTTAGATTAATAACTATATTTCATATCTCAAGAGCTTTCAATATGAAAATGTGTATTTTGATCGACCTGTTTCATATTTGGTAAAGAAAATGTTTTAACCACTTTGGTACAGTGCCTATCTGCCACGAAACATTGCCAACAGCCAGCACTCAGCACGCACGGAGCCTCGTTAATCAACAAAAAACATTGAAAATTATTCAAAACATTAAAAATGTCTTTAATATTTTCTGCCTTAATTCCACAATCTTCATCAATAAATGTGTGCATGTGTGGATTCAAGTTTGCATGCAACCATGTATTTAGTTCTTCTTTGTTTTTTGGAGTTAATTCTTTTACTTCTGAGACTGACGACAGAATTATTACCCTATTTCTCTTTGACTTAATATTTATGCATCTAAAAACCATTCTGTCTTCACTTGATGATGTATAAGAATTCATTATGGGTAAGAAAATTAAGTAATAAAATAAAAATCTCGAAAATGTGTATATTATATTATTACCCACATGAATTAAAAGCGCTTTTATTTATTTCTTTAAAATATAAAGAGAACTAAATATAATAACTCCTATTTTAGACATGTGAAAATGTCACTAAATCGTGTTAGGCGATGGATTGAGCGAAACTAATTGCGAGCGAACACTCCGAAACTTCAGAGATAAAATTCCTGGCTGTCGCCTATAGTCGACGCTCGGCCGTGCGCGTTTATGTCACGGTCGTCTACTATATAGTCGACGCTGGTACCGAAGTGGTTAAGTACAGTAATAAATAAATAATGTATTGGCTATTTAAAGATTTCTTACCCATTGGTTATTTCTATTGGTCCAGTTCGACGTGTTTCTTTGATTTCTACATCCTTAACAATTTTTGGTGCATCCTCTTCTTGAACCACAGCAGTTAAAATTTGTTCTGCTCTTTCTTCATTGAAGTCAACACTCTCTAAAGCTATCGATATAACTCTTTCTGCTACTGTGTTAAATTTTTTTTGCAGCTTTTGTTTTACTGAAACAAGAAATCCATGTTTTTTATATCATAAGGGGGCAAACAAACAAGAAGTCACCTAATAATAAGCGATCACCGACGCCCATAGACATGGGCAACACCTGAGGAACTGCAAATGCGTTGTTGCTTGTGAAATGTTTAAAAAAAGTAAATTTACTAGCAAATTTACTATTAATGTAATAAATTTGTTAATTTAATTAATGTGTATTTTTTTGTAGTAAATAACTTTTTGCAATATAATTTTTATTACCTACTGATTGCAATAATAATATCCAACTTACATTGCATTTTTTCTTCTGATGTCTTCATTATAGTTACAACTTTTTTAACAGGTTGTGGTGTTTCTTTATCCTTTTTCTTCTGTATAGAAGTGTCTTTTTTGGTAAAACCCATACCAATGAGTTCCTCACTAGCTTTTTGTACATTATCATCTTTATTTGCTAATATATCAAGAATTAATGTCTCCTCTGCTTTAGGAAAAATACTTTTAAGATACCTGCACATAATAATAATTTCATTTACAATTAATAATTTCTAAGTTTAACGTTTAAGAAGATTCATATATTAATTTATCTATATAAATAATTATCTACGCAAATAAAAAACAATGTACGTTTAGCCTCTATGCTTTCCTAAACCATTGATAAGATTGTGATGAAAACTTAGTAGATTATTCTGAGGAGAGTTTCTGGTGCATAAAATCTGTTTTATACACATTTCTTTACACTACTGGGTGCAGCTAGTAAGAAATATTTTTTTTTACATGTTCATGTATACATTAAATTGATCGTAGCAAAGATAACTTTTGCTACATTTGTCTCCATATATATCAACGCATATGAAATGTTCTTTGCTTTGTGGTACCTTTAACTTGTAAGAAGAATTTGAAAAATAATTTAATATTTAATGTACATACTTCAACTTCATTTTTGGTGATTGATGTTTTGTTTGGCCATCGACTGCCTTTGCCATACCAAAATAGCTTGATGCACCTGAAGCTGGTCTAAGTAGCATAGGAGAGCCTGAAACGTAAACAATACTAAGATTACTTTATTAGGAAGCGGCGTCAATGCTGATTTTACTCATACCCAATCTCATAGTTATCTTATTTTTTGTTGTTTAACTACATTATTTATTTTTCATGTTATTTCATCATTCATTTCATCTTATTTTTTTGTTGTTTACATTATTATTTTTGTATTTTCATGCAATAAATAAGTAAGTATTGCTGGAATTACATATATTATGTGATAAAAAAAAATTCGCAAATGATTACATGCATTTAACAATGTAAATAGTTTATCTATCATACTAAAAATATATGCATGTACCCTGCGGTGTTCCAGTAAGAGGTGTCAAATGACTGGAGCCTTGTATAGATGATCCTCCTTTTGCCAGTTGCACTGCGGAGTAAACGCCAACAGCACCTTTCTGCAGCCGCGCCATTGAAGGTGACATACTTAGAGGTCCAGGTGTAGTTATAGGATGTTTCTCAACTTGCAATGCACTTATTACTACTGCTTCACGATTGTAGTATCTGAAGAATTAAAACACTATGATATTAATACCTATTTTTTGTCACAACTGTTTAGAAAACATAAACTATGTTTTGCTAGAAATAAAATGGTTATGAATGTTTGCTTTAAATTTATCAGAACATCGTTGTTTAACAAGACAAATCTATGTTACAAAAGTGAGTGGCAGAGGACATCACAGAAAATCTTATACCGATAAAATTAGTGACATCCTAAAGAAGGGTGATATAAGGAGTACCCATAACCAGAAAGTATGTATACGTAGATGTATGGATGTAGAAGGGAGGTGTGCCTAGATCGCGCCAAACGGAAATCCTTAATCTCTGCCTCTCCATCTAAACTAGTTTTACACTATGCTTTTACTTTTATTTTAGGATTGAAACTTGTTTTATGATTATGGATAGTTTTTCACACATTTGACCTTTATAATTAAAAAGGTCATTGTTCATTAGACCCAGCTGGCATAACCTCATGGCTTAGGCGTTAATAAGTGTGATTTTAGAAATGAAATAAAAAGAAATTCAATCTTACTTCTTTAACAAAATTTTTATGTGTGTCTCACTGACAGTTGGGAACATGGCACTTATTTTAGCAACCAGAGCATCTGTGTCAGAAGTAATAGTAACAGAATCTTGAAATTTGTCATTGAGGTGAGACACCCGGCCAGGAAGTGGGCTGCCCCGAGGTGTAAGACATAGAGCCCGGCCAAGGATAGGGCTCTCACTGGGTGTAGCAAGTGCTTTTCCATCCTGTAAATATATTTAGAATCATTGTACAACTAAGCTAAACCTTTTATATAAATAAAAATCAAATCTACTCATACATTTGTCCTCTATGCCTTTCTATGGATCTCAGTTTCCTTTAGAGAACACCCACAAGGATTTCTGGCCAAAAATCTATACCTTTTGCAAGATGCTTTGATGTTATTTGACTTCTTAGATTTTTTTACTAAACATGGCATTGCAATATTTGCCACATAATAATTTTATAAAAATTTTATGTAATGAAATTTAGGTAACTAAATAACTTACACGGTGAGGTTTGAGTCCTTTCGGGTGGAACATCTTTGGACTGGTCTGTGCTGTAAAGGCATGTTGTAGGCGAATAGGAGAGGGATAAGGATGAACATGATATGGAGAGCCATGTGTTGACTGTGTATCCCAATGGTACAGACATGTAGAAATAAATAAAACTGTAAACAAGTAACAGTGATAGTACTACACATATTTATATATTCCTTTAATAATTAGAAAGCTATTTTTAACTTACATTTGACTTGTAGGCAAATAATAATTAAGTACTGAATAAATTCAAGTTGCGATGTTTTCATAATCACTTCCGGGTTGACCATTTTGCTACAGATATGCATCTGTGCAAATATGCTCCTCAGTTATTGTCACTATTAAGATTCCATGGAGTATGTGGTCAATATTAGTAGTCTACAGAATGTGATACATTATAACCGTTTTAGGCAGCACACATTCTTTCTTTCTTATTTTCCTAATGTATCCTTTCAATATCTCGAAACTTTTTAAGCAATAAGTCATAATAAAATCATAATATTAAAAGCTTACCTGCGGATGAATACAATCTAATGCAATATGATGAGCACCATTCTGTATAGATTTGTATTTAGAACGTATTTCTTCCATTGCAAATCAATAATTAAATTACATCACTGGAAAAACAAAGAAACTCGTTAAATGGAAAACTTACGTTAATGCTTATACAAGTTACTTAAAAAGTATGTATTCCTTTGTGAATCAGTGTTGCCAACAACTCGGAACCTAATATCGCCATTTTTCACAGCTTCAGTAACCTAAAGTGGCAAAATTTTAGCTGATGTAGCGTAAAAGCCTAAACGCCAAAATTCGCTATGAATGAATAGAATCCATAGTTTTTAATAATCTTTTTATTTATGAGTAAGTCCAAGTGTCAACTAAAGGTAAGTATCGAAAATTAAAATCGAACAAACCCTCATTAGCATTATTCTGCTTCATCTGCTGCCGGTAGTATTCACAATACTTTCGCCGTCAACATTACCGTAACTATTGGTACTGGCGCAAGCTTCGCTGTACACCTACATTTTTCTGTAAGCTAATGTCGGGCTCGGTGTGCCCGATCACTATTCATAATTCGTAACTACAATTGCGTGTTAATTACTCTCGTTGTGAGTGC
>DWLR01000979.1:0-20755 GCA_018246295.1 Papilio alexanor hazarajatica | reverse complement strand
GCAGCAGCGTCCTTTTCTCGGTACGGTGGAACATACTGCGATCGCCAACCCGCCTGCCAAGCGTGGCGATTATGGCACATTTCCCCCTAATGACGTTATCAATGGGGGAGGCCTATGTCCAGCAGTGGACGATCATAGGCTGAGGTGGATGGTGGATGGTGGATGGCTTAAATTTTAGTAAAAGCTTTCAAAATATTCCAGTCGTTGTTAATTGTTGAACGGTTTTGCTCATGAATTATCAGTGGTAAATAGAGATTCATGATGGTAAATACTATATGCATTAATAGATGAGGATAGTAGTAACGACACAGATTATAAACTTGTACACTTAGCTTGTTTGAACATAAAATAAAAAAATAGTTAATCCTTGTATTGACATTAGCGTGGTCACAGTGAGATGGTACATTTAATTCCTAAAGTTTTTTCTTGTAATTATTTGTCTATTGCTTTCTATAGGCTTACAACGCACCTGCAACTAATTTGCTTGTTGCATATACGTATGGTCAGCGTCATTTAACGTCAAATTAACCGCTTGCTCGTTTGCTACTTTCTACAGAAATGTAAGGTGCACCATAATATGAAATGAACTAAGAAAATAGAACCATCATTTGTGTGTGGTTGTTTAATACTAATTTATTAATTTACAATGTCATTCAATTTAGACACTGTATCAAAAACTCTAATATCAAACTTAATATTTGCTTTCTCTTTGTTCTTTCCTTACAATTCATGTCAACTGGTTTTATAGTGATAGTATATATATGTGCGGTCTGTTGATATATCTAAAGGTGAGCAATACATTCAATACAAACGGGATAGGTTTGTTAGCGATTTTCGCGCCTCCCTTATCAAGATAACATCGAGTTTTATGGGTCTAATCGCACCGACCGCAAATAGGGCCCGCGTGGCCGATTTCCTATCCTGACCGATTATGGGATTATAGCTAATTAGCTATTAGCGATACAGCGTAACTTAGTACGCAATTTTGCGCCTCTAATGCGTTAAACCAATGGACACAGATTCACATACAAAGTATGTTCATTGATAAATAAATTACGTGAAAATTCAATACCATTTGCTATAGCGGTAAACTGTAAAATTTTCTGAAAATTGGTTAGGTTTGTGATTAAATTTTTCGTAAAAATATTTAACAATGTTTCTCTTTGTGTTAAGCATAATTTAATAACTTCAAAAATACTTAACAGTGGTAGCCATTGCACAAATAGCAAATTGTTGCAATACGACAATGGTATTTTATTTTTAATTTAGTTATGTTAAACTTATATTAGCGAAGATAAATTTTGTATATTTTGTGCTATTTTATAGTGTTGTAGTTAAGTATATTCCCGAGGAGGGTTGACGTCAGGCAGGAGGTAAAACTATAGCCCAAACTAGTAACCGTATGGACCGTCCATGATATATAGAAAAGTAATACATACTATGCCGACCTTACTGAAGTGGAAAAGGGCAGGAGGATGATTATATTAAAAAAGTCTAATTTAGGTTATAGTAGATATTAGTTACATTTAACCTATAACTAAACCCATATTCGTAAAATGTTGAGGAGTGACTATGTCTACAAACTGGCAACAAAATTTAGCAAGCTATTTATTGAATGTAAAAATATTAATAAGGGTAATTAATTATTAGGAACCTCAAGATCTGAATCACAACTTTGAGATCTAGGCACATCAACCACGAAGTTGTCATCTTTATTAACTTATGATAAAAAAAAATTTAGTACTACATTAATTTAATAGGACATTAAAACTAAAGCTTTAGGTACAATTTTACAGGGCTAAGCGCTCGCAGGCCGCGTTCCGCTAAGCTCCCTTGTAAAATTGGTAAGCTACTTATCAGAGATCGATTTCATGCGGCAATGTTTTATAGACTGCGCAGTTTTATATAGACTACGTTCGGTCGGGACTTTGGCTTTATGACACTCATTCATGTTTAACGTAGAAAATAAAAATTCTTAGACAAAGAAATAGTCCTTTAAGTGGGCAATACTTTGATTGAAATGCTCAATAAATTTTCCTTCATATCATAACGGTACTTTTAACAGTAGATGCAATGATTATGTTTGCTATCTGTCAATGTTTATCATAATTTATCTGCTATACTTAATTTATTATTAAAAGAATTAATGCAGAAGCTAAAAAAATGACCCTCAATTTAAGATAACAAAAATAATACAAAAAAAAAGAAATTAAAAGAAAGAATTGAATTGAATCACTATCAAATCCAGTCGGCAAATGATATAAAATTATAATATTGGAAAAACAAATCGCAAATATGTCTATAAAACAAAAACGTTTTACGTTTTTAATGAAGAATGAGTATTTAATGAGTATATTAAGCAATTGAATAAACTTAAACTATTTTCATCAAGTATTTTAAATATCACAAAAGTTGAACCTATCTAAGCACACTGCTGAACCGACGATATCAGAGCGTCAGTCAACTATTGTGTGATAAGAAATAATCTTATTATTAAAAAAATACATATATTTCTATTAAGCTACGTCGATTGTCATACTAATTAAAAATATTTTAATTGTATCAGTCAAAATTAGAATCTAGGACTTCTATAATAACTAGAACAACTAGAATACATCAAACGCAATTAGAACAACTAGATTCTGATACAATTAAAATATTTATGTACGTATTTATTATATAGGTTTTTACTATTTACCTTAGTACTTAGTACTGTATATATAGTTGGGATATAGTTTTTTCATTACAATTTACCTTTCACATTGACATGGTAAGTATTGTGCAAAAGACCAAATTTGAAATTAAAAACCTACGTTCACAAGAATATGAACTATTTTGTCATAAAATGGTAAAGAAAATGTAAACACTTCAAATATTGTAAATTGTTATTATTTGTGCGATAAAATATATCTTAGTTGTTTTCAAATTTTTAAATTGTTTTTGTCTTGAAAAAAGAAAAATTTCAATACAAAAATTGTTCATGTTTAGTTCCAAGAAAATTATGAGGTTAAATAAAAATTTGCAAAGTTTCAAGTTTCAAGCTTTAGCCTTCTGAGCAAACGACCGGCGCCATCTTGCCAAAAGTGTAACTGAATGGTTCTAACCTTTGTCAACAGATGGCACTGTACAATCTCTTGGGATATTTGAAGCGAACCCGTTTTCAGTTTGCACCGTCCTGAAATACAACAAACCGGCTTGAGAAAGGGAGAGAGAAATTCTCAAGGCTCTGCCGTCGGTTGCGTTTTGGGACTAGCGTGCTGTACTGAAATATTCCTTTTTGCTACGTTTGTGGGTGGATTTTTAAGGGCCAATGGGAGTTACACGTATCAATTGGCCACTCCTACCCAGTTTTGATGCCTACTGGGAGTTGGACGTAAAAAAAATGTTGGCAATAGGTAATTTTCAATGTCGTTTATAGGTGAAGTAATTGCGGTTTCATAGACGGACGTACGTTAGTAAACTCGCCCCACGGTGCTGTGGCGCTGATTGAATACGGAATCAGTATACAAGCTTAATGATTACGTTTGCATCGAGTGGGAACGCCACGATATACATAAAAATCTAAATCAAAATAACTTTCAATAATTACATTGAGTAAATTAGCAGCTCTTAAAATAAAATAATGACAAGGAAGTATCTATCAATACAGAAGTTGCTTTAAAATAATACACGTTTCTTAAATATAGATATTATATATACATCTGTGCATAATCTGAGTCGCTTATTTTAAGAGAAATAAGAAATAGTTAAATGTATACTAGATTTGAATTTTTTTATTCTTAAAATTTGTTTAACCTAACTATTTGTGAAACATCAATTACGAAACGCTTGCAGATTGATTTAGCATAACTAGAAACCGTAAGTTTGAATACTCCAATCCACGGCAATTGTATTTTTTTTAATGTACTTATATATTTTTGATGCCTGACGGAAATATTTATTGCTCTGTACACCAAGCCAATTTGACGTCATCGCACTTAGATCTGATGTGCAGGAGTAGAACGTATAACTATAACTTTGAAGTTCACCTTCTTTAAATGTTTTAGAGAAAAAAAGGTAATAAATTTTTTCGATTCAACGAAATGTTAATTCAACGAACATAGCTGCGAATGTGAGTGAAATGCAGATATCTATGGCTAGCGGTCACTTATGTGACCGCTCGCTCGCTTGCCACATTCTTGTATAAAAATTATAATATACATCGGCTTTCTTCTTTTCAAACTGTTGACTTCCTGTTTGGCTTCTTTATATTTGTATTGTTAGAATTATAAATAAAATCAAATATAACGTCTAGCACGCGTATAAGATTTTCCATTACAAACACGTTACATTTTCACTTCGCTTAATTCTAATTTACTTAAAAAAATACAACAGCTGTTTTTCTCAATGCGACCATTAATGCAAAGTAATGGATAGTTCAAAATCCACTTTATAGGTGCAAAAGCTTTCCGTACCGACGGTCATATGCAAAGATATTGATGGAAAGCGACAATGCCCTGGGAATAGCACGGTCCCGACACGGCTTAGCACTTTTAAGACAATCCCACGCCTCTACAAGTTTAAACTAAATGTGAAGCGGGTTTGCGCCTGAAATGTTATTTGTGTAGCAGCTAGTTTAGCTGTCGTATTTAAATTTAATTCATTTAAGGAGTTAGGAATATTTCGCTGTCAATTGGATGTCATAAATTATTATAACTTTTTAATTTTTTTTTTAACAAAAACCTAATCAACTTCAGATGTATTATATTTGATTTATACGTCATTTAAAGCTATGGTAAGGTCTATTATAAATACATAAAACTCGAATAGGATTTGTGTTAAATCTTTGGTGTAAAATTTGGTATATCTTCGAAATCCAAGGTTCAATGACATTCAAAATTGAATGGGACTCACTTGCAAATGTCCCCTTTCTCATAAAGAAAAAAACTGAAATCGGTTCATAAATAACGGAGTACTGAGGTAACAAAAAAAAAATACAAGCAAATTGAGAACAGGAGGTTCTCCTTTTTTTTTAAATCGACAAAAAGTTAATCTTAAATGATTCAGCGCCTTACTTTAGCGTCTCACTTTTTATTTCAAAATCTTAGCAATGTAGAATAATATCCACTCATTCCAGGTCAATGAAACGTATTACAAAAGTATTAAGTAATAACACAACTCGTGATAATGTTATCGCACCTCACTGTTTAATACAAACTGAATCATTTTCTACACCTAGAAAATTTGGCACTGCGAAACGGGCTACATTTTATGGTATTATCTAACATTCAAAAACACATGAGTGTTTTGTAGGATCAAATAGTAATAAGAATAATAAAATATTTATTTATTATTAAGCGCCAAAAACAATTTGTCCCATGAAACAAAAGTATCGATATACCATTATCTATATTATTAGTTTTGAATAATTTAAAATTAAGAAATATTTAAATATGTAAAATTGCGCGCACGCGTGTGTATGTGTATGTGTGTGTGTGTGCTCCTGTGTTTGCATACGTGTGAAGGTGTATGTGTTTAGATGTGAGTTTTGTATGTCGTAGTGAAATATATGGGGCGGAAGAACTACTGGAGAGTAATGTTTTTTTTTTTTGCTTTGATGGTGTATTGCGTAAAAAATCACCATCCATGGTTATCTACACAATCCGAAATCCTATATTGTATCAAAATAAGCGCTAAATGTAAGTAAAGGTTAAATGGGCATTAATTAAGCAGTTGATGTTTTTCACATAAAACTTAAAAAAGAAATATTGCGGTTCGCTAAAACTTTCCCTCTGACCTAATCTTAAGAGTTGACGTCACTATTATATCCTTATTATTGCTTCGTGTCAAATGGTAATATATAATATACCTATATGATGAATCATGCTAGAAATACAACATTAACAAACAGTTGATTATAGTCTATGGAAACATAATCATATTTCGATCTTAGTCGCGCTTCACCCCTTTCTGCCGCACGCCATAATACCATGTGTTAAAGCTATTACCAGCAATGGCCACACACAACAATAGCAACAGTAACAAGTGCGAAAATTTGACAAGCAATAAATTCAATTTGAACGAGACTTTTGTTGTTTTTATTGATGTTCAATGTACGGTGAAATTAAGACATTTAAAGCGCAGTTAGGGTTAGGATTGTGTTATTCAAAAATAGACACAGCCCTTTGACGGCCATTGTTACATTTTGAGAAAGAGAAGTATTAAAACAAACACGTAGCACAGCAAATCAATCCCCCCCTCTTCCCGGGCATTTTACAGTTCACTAAAATTCGTAAAACCTACTTAACCGATCATCAGTAAACTTTGTACACATATTGTTTAAGGTACTGGGAAGGATATAGGATAGTATTTATTACAAAAAAAAAAATACGGAAAATAAAAAATATCATTACATTATAAATGTGAATGTTTGAATGGACGTTTGTCACCACGTAATTCCACACCATCTGAACAGATCAGAACGAAATTTGGCACAGAGATACATATCTCTGTGCCAAATTTCGTTCTAAAGCCTAAGTGATGTTCCAGACTATAATCTACATAGATTATAGTCTGGAACATCACTTAGGCTTTTATCCTGGAAAAATGTACGGTTTCCGCGGTACGTTTTTCATATATATGTATATGTTCAGATATATGTATATGTTTACATATACATCAGTAAATACATCAATATTGATTCCATGCGGACGAAGTCGCGGGCAAGTCGCTAGTTATAAAATAAAAATCGTATCAATTATACGAGCAGCAACAAAACGATATATGCAACAAGTTCTTAATTCTTATTTTGCAGTTGACATTTATCATATAGTTTTATTCTTTTTCTTATTTAGGTCTTGGCATTCTACACTTTTGAACATACATTAAAAACTTCTTTAACATTCAAATCTTAAAACTACAAATGTCCTTATATAGCCTACACATGCTGTAGGAACTGTTATATAAATAAATTCACTTTTAATAGATAAATCTGGTGCGCTTTTTGCTGTATCATTTAATTGTCAATTTTGTTCCTCGAACCAGTTGCCTGAAGAGCCCAAGGGCCAAGATACCACGGAATAACGACTCACCCAACCTACGAGTACCTACCAGTGACCAGAGCTGAGGTGAAGAGTAAAACTGCTGTAAGATATCTTTAATCCGTTTAAAGACACGTCAAAAATTTTCATGGTATTTTTTATGTACTTTAAATTCATACACCTTGCCATTAATTACGCACAAATTTTTATAAAATTTTCGAATGTTTAATAAATAAATTCAATCCGACATGAACTAGCTAGCTTTAAGGGGAAAATAAATCAGATAAGCGGCTTGTTTATTCGAAAGAATTTCAATCGCGAGGCGTTCGCTCCTCACCTGTCGCGTCCTGTTCCCGTCGACAAGATATTAATGAATTTCACCAGATTCCTCCCTCACTTCGCTTGGAATTCTCGCGTTTATGCCAATCTTTTTAGACGTGTTAAATTATACTTTATGTACCGTAATAGATTATGTTAGCGATACAGGGAAAACATTTTCGACAAAAAAAAATACCCAGACTTTTTTTATTCGAAAAAGAAATGAAACGGGGTGATGTCAGAAACTGGATTATAGAGCAATATCATAAATAAATAAATAAATGATCATTGATAATAAAATAATTGAACCACTGATTCTTTTAATCATTTTAAAGCTTGTTTATGGTACGCGCAACCCTGTAAATATTATAAACAAATTAAAATTTGGATTCCCATGTTCTACGACCTACGCTTATATATTATAAAACTATCACCACACTAGAATAATGATATTGACCAGAAATTTCTTATTCGTTATTTAAAGACAAAATGCAAGTATTAGTAATAAGCCAAGTCAAATCTTTGTTGAGACTTATGGCTATATAACGACATCTAAATAAATCTATACTAATATTTAAAAAAAGATTTGTATGTTTACAAGTAAATTCTGCAATCAGTAGCTGCTGTGGAATACGGAGTGTGGCTACCACTGACACATTCTGACATCAGTCACCGTCGCGTACGAACATGCTGATGGTGCTGTGTACTTAATGTTAAACGGTTGTTTATTAATTAACAAACAAATGAAGAAAACAACTTTTAAACCGAGTTTGAAAATTCTTTTACCAATAGAAGTATTGCTTTATTAGACAAGAGGTTAATGTTTTTCGCGGGTAAGTATATTTGTATATATGTATATTTATGTAAGTATGTCCATTCCATTGCGACCTTCTGTAGCTTCAACGGCTGGACCGATTTGTGTGCATATCATGCAGTCAGTCGGGATTATTGATTTTTAAACTAACTTCTAGTTGATATTATCGTTCATTAATTAAATTATCTGGATCACGCCGGACACAACCTGTTAGTTATTTACTAAGCTGTCTATGTCATTGCCACGCAACACTTTATATAAGCATATCGCAAATCGATTATACATTTCGTCGTCATCTCAGCCTTTGGTCGTCCACTGGTGAACGTGCTCATCCAGTGCACTCCTGCAACGTCCCAGATCAATGATCTGAATGTACATCTTGTAGGAGGTCTATCTACGCAGCGTTGACCTATTGGCCGCCTTTCACGGACTCTTAATACATTCATTAAATAAGTTTTAAATCGAACACAATTCTTATTATAAGCGCCTAATTGATACCAGTCTGTTCGCAAATGGTTATTCTATAAACACTATTAAGTTAACAATTATGAATTGGCTCCACATTGACCGGCGATGCAATGCATCACCGTGTCAAACGGCATTGTACCAGATGTATCGCATAACAACTTCATTTTATACGAATCGTAATCGAGCGGGGGTCGCTTACCGAGTCGAACATAGTTGCATTTACAAAATATGGACATGACCATCCCCTTTGTCGTATAGATTTACTTAGGTAGGTTATTACATTAGAAGTAGATTTTACAACATTACGACAATTGCCTTTTACTCTGACTACTCTCTTTTTTAGAATTTACGTTCGGGAAGCTTAATATTTATATATCGCATGTAGCTGAAATGTCAGATAGAAAATTATTTTCGTAATAATTTCGCTTTACAACTTTTTAATTGTCTCTTCGTTTTTATATAGATAAAAATATAATGTTTTACATATTATTGTTTTGATTGCTGTTATCCATTAATAAAAATGTTCATAGGTATATTCTTTTTTAAAATCAAATGTCAAAGTTTTATTCTCATATTAAGTTTTTTTAACTGTTGTTTACTTATACAATCAAGAAGATTTTGCGGCAAATGAAAAAAAAAATATTTACAATTTACAAAAGTGTTATTATTCTGTCATATCCATATATTAGTAACGTCACCCCACGTCCAAGGGGCGCATACGCACATCGTAACCCCGGATTGTGTAAAGTACGAAATAATTTCACGCATCACGTGTCCCGCTCCCGGATAATGACCCGAGAATCTCCCAGGCGATATCCGGCCCCGGACAAAATAAATACGCGACTAATAAGGGCACGGATAAGTTTTCCCAAAGAAACCTTTGAATTAAAAAGGAATTACGCGCTCGCGTATTTTACTTGCAAAGTATTTTCTTTTGTTTGTAATCTTTTCGGACCATTCTTCGAAGGCAAAACTTTACGGCTACTTTATTCAATAGTATTTATACATAAATATACATCAGCTAAGCAGATTAAAAAAAATATTTAACACCATCTGACGTTTGTTTCGGATCACTTTGCATTTATGTTGATAAAAAAAAACAATAATTTAATTGGAAAATATACAGATTAAATAGGTTTAACAATAGAGTTCTGCGCCGTTAACAACCGTTGTGTGGGTAAAGACAGGAATGAAATAAAGGTACTTTGTGTTTTGCGTTTCGTCTGATGAGTGAGGTGCCAGAAGTCCAAACTACATTCCATAATCCTCTCCTTTCACTAACTATCCTTTATCCAACCTTATCCCTACTAAGTAACTTAGTTATGTTTAAATCCGTTAAAACTATGCTTATAATTCAAATTATTGCAGATAGTTTATATGCATATTTGATCGGCACAATCTGACCTAAGAGTATGTATGATCTTGCGTTTTGAACACCATAACTAATCAGATATTACCGCACCACACAATACCTAGGCGTAAGAACATGTACATATAAAATAAAGTAAAACAAACTTACTTATTCTTATTACGTCAAAGGGTTGTTATAGGAGAATTGATTATTAAAGTCAATCAATGGTCACGGTAAATATTAATCAGGAGCGAAACAAAAAGCAATAAACTTCAATCAACAACACATTTGAAGGAGGACAAACAATCGGATCCCTCGGCAATCTCCGCGCTGCCTCTGAACGCAATGTTGACAGAACCAATGAACATTCTTAATTATTTGCCCGGTTTAGGTAAACAACGACCCCGCGCATGACATCTTTCCAGCATACCTTGCGCCCTGGAACTACAATGACACCCTAATCCACAACTAAAAGGCAGGAGCAAAGATATTTAGGAAGGGTCAAGCTAGTGTGGCCAAATGGAACTATTGTTTGACAGCGCATGCGGGGTCTGTCTCAATTAAAAATATTACTAACAAGACAAACAGTTGTCGCTGCGAACTTTTGGATTTTAATTGGCTGTTTATTCAGAGATATAAATCTCTACACAGAAATGAAACTTGGTGACTAATAAATGTTAAAATTAGTTTTCGAAAGAATGTAATTCATGTGTTCATGGTTTTTAATATTATGTTACTTTTAACGAAAGCCAAAACCTTGGATTGTTTTAAAGACACATATATGCAAAATATTATAACTACTACTGTCTTCTTACGTGATCAATAACGCCTATATATAATAATGCCTTATGGCGTTCTAAACAGCCAATAGCCTCTGAATAGTCATATGACTGTGTATTCAGTAACATGTACATTTTTATCTATGTATTTATAAATCTATTTTGCATGTCACTAAACTCCTCCAAAACTGTAGAACCTATTAACAATTAAACCAGGCAGGTGAAGCTGCTATAGAATTCTACGATTTCTTTTAAAGCCACTTCATATCGACATTAGAACAACATTTTTTAAAAAGGCTGGTGCAAGACCAATACCTCGGGTTTGCGTCGTATTGTATGTATACTGCATGTTAATATAATAAAACTGATGTTTTAAAGGCCATTTTAAAATATTCACATTTAACTCCCTATAGATGTTTTGAAAAGGGAGCGGGTCTGCGCCATTTGGCTTTACTGTTTTATCAGTAAAGTCGCAGGACAGTCGCCGTTATCTGCGGTCGGCATCGCGAGGGTCAGCAGAGGTCTTGTAGTGTCAAGATGAAAAGCTTGTTATGAGAAGGGTCACTCGCTTAATGACTGAGTTAATTATAAATTACATTTCCATTTGGTCTCTTTAGTCGTAATAAATTGATTTTTTTGTAAAATTGGCATTGGAAATTTTGTTTAACAGCCTTTTTATTAGTACAGATAAGAGGGAGAGAGAGAGAAGGAGAGAGAGAGAGAGACATAATCGGAGAGTTCAGTTTCAAAATGTTTCAATTTGAATGTGATTGAATTTGAATTTTGGTCATGTTGATTTTGTATCTTACCTATATTCAAAGTTGGGAATGGATTATATATCTTCGACCCAGAGTTTCCTGATAGTGAATAAGACCATCCAACTATTCCACTATAATTTGTATATTTCTCTACTTACATATGTTAATACAATTAATGGTCTTTTACTTTTAACTTTTAATAAATATTATGTATTTTTTTTTCTAAATCAAAACATTCCATAATGTTAGAATAAAAATAACTGCCTTGTATTGTTTTCCCGCACCCCGTCAGCCGCGATGCGAGCGCGTAATCAATCAGTAATTCAGAAGCGTCGCGCGTTGTGACGCCTAAATCGCTAGGGATTTAAATTTCCAACAAAGATTCGGATCTTTGCCTTTATGACGTTTGGTTTTGCGTTTAAAAACCGAAACGCCTCCGCACTCTATAACAATGAGCGAGGAATGAATGCGCGGTAATTTTAAAAGCTTTTACGGTTGTTTTCCGAATTTGCCGCCGCTCCTTTGGGACGTTTACATGATTATTGATGTTTTGACAACTTTTTTTTTTAATTTTGTGACTGACAGAGGTATGTTAAGGCAATGGATAACGATAAATTCATTGTTTATGTAATATACTTCACTAAGTATTCTATATAAGAATTCCTTTACTGATTACTTTAGTTTTTACCTTTCTTAAGACTAAAATAAAGTGATAATATAGAACCTGAATTTGTCTTTCACGTATCGTACTGAACATACTTTAGCATTTGTTTTGACAATATGTATCATGGACCTTTTTTAAAGGGTTCTTAGTCTTCACCCGATAGTTGTAGGTTATTGAGAAATAATGCAACTGATCACGCCTGATAGTCAGCCTATTCTTACTATATGGTAATTATGGTTATATTAGGTTATACTTTTAATGTTTCGAGTGCTCTAAGATGATAGTATTAATAATAAGGTAGTGCAAAAGATACTTTGTTATCATTTCATTAAAGTAGCTAATATTTTCATCAAGCTCTAGTTTTTGAGTTTGAGCAATGTTATGAAAATACAAAATTTTCTCAGGCAATCAATTGTATATTTACTTACTTTTGGAATCTTGTTCAGTGTAACATTCGAGAAAAGTATAAACAAGAATATAAGAAATTATACGTCGTCATGGCGTCGTTGTGTATAGTCGAGAATGCGATGAGCAATTTCGCTCGCCGTGATTGGTCGAATTTCCCTTAGGACGTCGCCGCGACATAACTCTTAATTTCTTGCTTCAACCGAGCCTTCTACTATCGAAGTATGAAAGTTTGTCATAAACTCGTTGTCGATATACGTGTTCAAACTAGAATACTACCCTACACTACTAACAAGAATTTGTAACTAACTTAACAGAGAGCAGTAGAATTTTAACTCGATTTTGTTTTTTTTTTTTTGTAATTTACGAAGTATGAAAGTGTGAGATGGAAAATGTGAAATGTTTTAATTTTACAAATATTAATTAAAAGCGTCCAATGCATAATTTTAATGGCATCCAGAGTTCGATTTGTTAACATTAAAATGGCAAAAATAATGCACGCTCCACATAAAACATAAAGTATCACCTAAGATCGAACACTCTACAGTACATCATCTCACTTAACACACGTGGGTATAACTTTCAAACCCCAATTGCTCGAAACAAAACCACACTCAAATCTATCCCTCGATGCGGAAGACTGAACTGGCGCTCATTTTGAACTCTGAATTAATGAATATTAAGTGTACGCACGCCATACCGCGACAATATAAATTTAAGATAGCGCCATCTTCCGAGTAGACACTTAATTTTCTTCGATCCTTGGGGAATTAATTTGAAATGAAAAAGTGGTATATTATACATTTTCTAGTTTACCACTTTTAACAGTAATATACAAAATCGTCTGTATTTAATTTTAGTATTTTGTGATAAATTAAGAGTATTAGGAACAATTAGGTCCCTTGGATTAAGTGTCTTTCTAGGGATCGTTGAAGGAGAAAAATCTAATAGACTAATAAGTCTACTACACAAGCAAATACTATTTCAAACTCCATGTGGAAGTCACACACATGCAACAACCACGTTATAAAACTTCAGATTATCTATATTATGACTTTGTGTTAGTTATCGCGCTTTACATCACCTATTTTATTCTAGTAATGTCAAATGTTATTCTTCTAATTCATTGCAACGGATATTTGTTACATAGTAGAATGAATTCTTGTATTCTGTATTCCGGACGGCTACGTTATTACGGACGTTGTGGACGATGATGGATTGTAAGCACCAAATCACATGAGATTTGATGTACCCTTCCTATGGGGTACGAAAATAGAAGACCACTTAAGATTCTCAGTCATATGATTTCGTTTTAAATTAATAACTTTTATGTAAATTTTATCTCGTCGCTGTTAACATTAACCTGGTTGAATTACACTTTTATGACTTACACTTCACAAAAATATTAAACGGAAACGAAGGTTATTTACAAGATCAAACTAATGTTTAAAGATTTGAACTTAATATATACCACTGAATATGACCTCCTGGAAACAGCGGTTAATTCAATCTAAGGGATCAATTTAATCTTAATTTTGTACAAACCTCTTTCACGACTGTTCCTTGGTATAATTATTTGGATTACAAATTAAATTTTATTGTAAAAAAATATATATCAATCATCTCACATTGTATAGTATAATAAATATTGTGTTAGACTTATCCGTTTATTTTTGTACCGAGTTGCAGAAGGTTGCGTACATTACCATTCGCAACATTGGCTCGGCGGCGAGCCCGACGTAAATATTTAACGACGTTGTGACGACTGTCTTATGCTTAATTTATTTTGACAAATCATCTTTTCTTTGTATGTTTGGGATAATGTTTACAATAGGGACATTTGTCGCAAAGAAATTCACGAGATTTTATATGGATTATATAATTTTCATATAAGCTTTCGTGTGTTTTATTAAACAGAGTTAGACACTTGTCAACTTGTCATATTATCGGTAATACACGTTTTTATTTTATGTGTATGCATGCAGGTGCTATGTACCAATATGCCTACTTATGCATATGTCCAGCAACGTTCAAACACTTAAACGCACAATTTTTGTTTTTATGGACTGTCATAGATAAAGGAATCGATTAGATAAACCTTAATCAAAAAGACGGACCATTTTAAGTTAACAGAAGACAGAGAATAGCTATCACGGTGTCGAAAGTTCATATCTAGCAGTCTTCTCATGGTCAATAAACTATATCTTTTTAAAATAATTATTACTAATTAAACGATTTAGACTATGTACAATTTATTATTCTGTTGAATTAAGTTTAGGCATTACTGAAATAGACAAACAGAGGTACGTACAAATTTAAAAGCTTCTATAGTCAATTGAGATCAAAAGCTCTATTGTACTGACCCCATCAGTCTAAAGTAAA
Source organism: Papilio alexanor hazarajatica (assembly GCA_018246295.1). Taxonomy (NCBI): domain Eukaryota; kingdom Metazoa; phylum Arthropoda; class Insecta; order Lepidoptera; family Papilionidae; genus Papilio; species Papilio alexanor. Next base: position 5,797 of record DWLR01000979.1, on the reverse strand, counting down.
GAAATATAATGGACACAAGCGAGAGCATTTTAAATGACGTAGTTACCTTTGTGCAGTAGCAGATGCAAATATTGAAGCGGAGATAGTTCCACATGTAGTTAAATAAGTAAGCCGCAAGCAAATCCCAAAAGGTCGCGTCATACGACATTCGGCGAGCCTTTATTTTACCTACTCGCTAACCACCCTCTATTAACAGGATGTTCTTATTATCTAAGCTGAATTATGCCAAATTTGTGAAGATTTATGTTAAATCGAGTAAATTTACTCAGGGATTTATATTAAATATCATAAAGCTTGTAATGTAAAAACCCGAACGTAACCTAAATAAAATGCAAAGAAATGGTTAGTGGGGGAGGTATTAAAGTAGGCAGGCCTAGGTTCAGCTTTAGACTGATACAGGCTGATTATGATGATGAACCAATATGAGAAAATAAATTAAAAATACCATAACTTACCTGAAAAAACACTTTAAAACGAAGGAAAGTTTATACTTCAATTACTCACTTCTTGCCTTAAGACTGTATATTGAGAAAATTATCTATTTACTAATAAAAAAAAATGAATAAACTTCTAGTCATAACTAGATGATATATATTAATAAAAACAAACAATAAAAAGACATATAAAATTTACATATTTCAATGAATTTCGCATCAGCCTGTATAAAGATGGAGTGCTACTGGCAGATACATTTGACACAGCTTCATAATATATGAGACGAGTTAACAAGCATGTAGTTACTGGCTAGCTACCTCGGCTGACGGCGGCCCGACTGGGAATAACTGTACGACTCTATGATCGCGGAAAATTACTTCGTACTGCATCTTGAGTAGCTTTTATAACGGTTTAAAAAAGATTTGAATTTGAAAAATATACTATTCATAAAATCTTTTGATACAGTGACGGATGCAGTTTTTAGGGAGGATTTTCAGCGCATTTTGGGTCGCTAGACTATCTTAAGAGTAGGTTTTAGTAATGCAGAAACTAAAAAGCAATTTTATTTATTTTAAATCTGAATAATGTAGTGTAATGCTGGCCAAAAAACTTACTTAATTAAGTATTATCAAGTTTCCTTTAAATTTGAAAGGAAGATTTTGGAAGAATTCTGATGATTATAGAGAGCTTGAGCCCCTTAGCAAACCCTCCCTCGCAATCCCGATCTTCCAATGGTACATATATTTTCAGAATTTTCAAATACTTTAAATGAAGACATTTCTTAATATCTAATACAGGATAACAGATTACAAGTTCAAATTAATAACATCATAATGCAAGACGATGTTCAGATGTTAAGTAACCACCAGTGACTAAAAAGGGTAGGCAAAGATCAACATCTTGCACGATCTTATTAATTCTACTATCAAGTAGTGGTTAAAACTTTAAATTACTTGTAAAAAAAATGGTTAGTTATATTGTTTGTTACAATTTGAGAGATTAATCTTCATAACAAATACCAGGATTACCACAACACATTAGTTGAGTATATAGTCTGTTTCTTTCATTTAGATAATTATTATTTAAAACAAATACAAGACAGCACAATACAATAATTTACGGTGCCGTGTATGACGTTATCTTAGATTCTGTACTGGGCTTTCGGCTTGAGTTGGCACAATATCATTATATTTATATCGAATACAAAATTATACAAAGGTCTTCATTTATTTTCGGAAATAAATATTTTTACGGTATATTATGCCTGTAAAAATGGTTCGAAACACAATTCAAAAATATAAAAAAAGTTTAATTAACTATCTAATGATAATCATACTAACCAACTGGAACTATTTTGAAACTAGAATTTTAATATTTTACGATACTTATTTCCCTCATAATACACATATAAACTGCTTTGGTTTCTGCAAATAACTTATTTTAGTACATATTATAAAGTTTATTGTTCCATTCCATTCCTACAACATACATATTTTGCAAGTTTGATCCAGCGCATCCTTCATTGCATTCGCAATGCACATACGCATTCTTATATATATTAAACATAGACAGTTTTGTTTGGACTACTATACGAACTAACATCTTCACCACTGCTAAAATGTCACCTAACAATCTTAGGAGGCCCTTGAAATATATGGACTCGATATCTGACATTTCAGCACTAAGTGACGGCTCATATATTATATTATTATTCAATTGATTTAATAACTAATCAAATTTTACTTAAATCGCCACATTCTTTTTGTAAGATGGATTTTTTTACGCATTATGTGACAAAGACCTCTTAAAAGATTAAGCTTATCCAAGCATACTTTACAATTTTTGAGGAGTAGAAAAGAATACTATTTTCTATAAATCCTGATAATAGGTGTTAATATAAATTTTTTAATTTACCAAATTCTATTTTTTATTTTATGCCATCTAACGATATAATGTAGCAACTTTGTAAACATTTTAAAAGTTAACTTCTTCGTCCGCCTTAAACGTGCAATCCCATGCAATAGAATACCACCAGCCTGACAAACCGACAAACAAACATTATAAAAATCGTTGTTTTGAGTTCTATGGCATTGATAAAGATCCCCGTAATAGTTTTTCTAATTTATTTTCCATATACAGATACCGATCATTACGATACGATTAGTGACAGTTACGATTTTATTATATAATGTCATGAAATATTTTATATTAGCATTTGATAAGAAGTTAATAAATATTTGTGCTAACGCTTTTAAAATTTCGACTTATGTGGGGATGAAATAGGACTAAATAAAAATTTCCCTTACATTAAGAGACACATACGTATGTATAGGTCAATCCAATAAAATCTTGTTTAAGATAAAGATTCTTTTTTATCTAATACTGTCCTGAGATGCGCGTTAAAATAACATCTGGAAGAAAACAGGAATTGGTACACGTATTAAAACCAAGACCAGACTGGTACGAGTCTTGGTATTCTCTGCCTTCTTGAATGGAGTAGAAACGTAGACAATCTAATACTATATCCTTGATAATACCTTAACGAAAATGTGTACAAAGCTGAATGATGATCGGTTAAGTAGGTTTTACTACAAATACCGCTTCAATCCCTTTTTCGCAATATAATGTAGCATATTTCCTTTCCTAAGGTCAAATCTATCGTTTTACCAAATTTCCCCAAATTCGGTTTAGTGATTCAGGCGTAAAAGCGTAACAGACAGACAGAGCTACTTTCGTATTTATAATATTTGTAGAGATTACGAAGAAATAAATAGTAACTAACTTACATATTCAGTTCTTTTTTATATTAAGTGTTACCTAACCTAAATAAATAAAAATAAAATAAACAACTATTTCATTGCCAGAAAAAAAAACAGACACAAACACAACCTAACAAAGTGCATAACAAAAAAGAGACAATTATCTTGAATAACGCCAATTTTTGCCATCGAAAGTAAGAAATGTAAAGAAAATTAAGTAATATTTAAGTTTCAGTTTAATCACAGCCAAAATATCACCTAAAATCTTAAAAGATTTGAACTCGATATTTGACCTTTTAGAGCTTAGTGACGGTTCATATGTTGCATCAGTTGATTAAATTCCTAATAAAATTGTACTTAACTCGCTACATACTTTTAGTGAGACGGGATTTTTTTTACGCTATACATGACAGACTTCTTAAAATATTAAGATTATCCAAGGATACTTTATTATTTTTGAGGATTAAAAAAGAACACATTTTGAAAACCAGATAACAGGTGCGAATATTAATTTTAAAAATTTACCAAATCCTATTTTTTATTATTTTATGCTATGAGGCCATATCATAAAAACCGCGAGGGCGGCGTATTATCTGGCTGTGAAGCTGCTTTGCCGTAGCCTGAGCAATATTTGTTGCATCATCCGGAAACTCGAGTACGTGCCTCGGTCGCCGGACAATGCAGCGTTTAAATTTACCTAACGCAAATGCTTTGTAGGTGGCGGCACCTACAATAAGAGGATTAATGTGAGTAGCGGCAGAGTCGAAATATCGGCGCGAAGCTTCTTTAAAGAATTGAGCTATGGTGGGTAGGACGAGGTCTATATGCAGATCTTGGTTACGGACGAACCACGGTGCACCAGTGGCTCTGCACAAAAGTCTGTTTTGTAAAACCTGAAGTCTATGTAGTATACTACGTGGCGGAGCATGAGCAAAGACCAGACTTGCGTAAGTCATGATGGGGCGAATCACTGCTTTGTACAGTATTACCTTGTTGGGAAGGGACATTTTATTCTTAGCATTTATAGGAGGGAAGAGACGACTTAAAACGAAGGCTGCCCGGTTCTTGACCCTGGTTATGTGAGTGAGTAGATGACTCCTAAGTATTTGACTTGATTCACCCATGGTATTGGACAGTCCATGAGTGATATGGGCATGGGGGTCTCTGTCTTATGACGAGTGAAGTATACTGCTGCGCTTTTGGAGGAATTTCTTTCAATTCTCCATTTCCTGAACCAGTCACCAAGGGTGGCGGCTGCGGTCTGGAGGCGTTGACAAATAGCATTTGGCTGAAGGCCTGATGTGAAGTTGCAGGTGTCATCTGCGAATAGGGCTAGCTCTACATTTTATATGATTATGCTTGTATATGAGTTCGTTGTGCCAGACTTTATCGAACGCCTTCGCCACACCGAGGAAGATAGCCCCGGTATTGAGCCCTCGCATACGCTTGGAAAGTATGTGCTCCGTGATGCGGTGCACTTGGTTTGTACACGAGTGTTTGTTTCGGAATCCAAACCGCTCTTGTATTGGGAGTCCTTTAGCCTCCATGAGGTTCTTATTCTGGCTAGAACGATTCTCTCTGTAAATCTTTCCAAACGTTTTTAGAAGACTTATGGGACGATAGGAAGTGGGATTGGTAGCAGCCTTGGAGGGCTTTAGGAATCCTATGATCTCGGCTTCCTTCCACTCGCTGGGAAAGATGCCTTTGATCATAGACACATTGTATATGATAACGAATACCTGAATGATACTGGCTGGTAGAACTGGTTCATTCCTGAGATTGGATATACACTTTTTAACCTCGCGCTAAAGTTTATGTAACTGTTTACGGTTTGATTCAGAGGGAATCGATCGTGGGCACGTGTAGCTGCGTTTTTACGTCTCAAAAGATCTCTGGCATGGTCTGGCAAAATCCAGCGGTGGTCATCCACTACTGGAGTTTGTCTTGAGCAGTCCTCGACGACGGATTGGACATGGCTAGTAAGGGCTTTAATAGCAGCGTTGGTGTCCTGCTGGCCATTTAATAGAGTGGGAATTGCATCAAGCTGTGAAATGGTTTCTTTAAACCTACCGCGGATTTTGTGCCAATCAACTACCGTTATAGTAGGTGGAGCTTCTGGGATGGAAGAACCTAACCGTAGTAGGACTGGTCGGTGATCAGAGTGAAGCACAACAAGGTTTCCCTTTACTGACTGCAGTAAAGGGAAACCTTGTTGTTTCTACGGGGGCAAAAATCTCAAAGTTGAGAAGATCAGAAAGGGTATCGAGGGCTCTGCCTCTATCATTAAGTGTGAGTTCCATCTAGTGTGTTTGCTGTTGAAGACACCAGCCAGTATGGTGGCTCCTCCAATGAACAGAAGGGCTTCGAAGTCTGATCGTAATATAATTGAATTTTGTCTACAGGGGAGATACACAGAAGCTAATGTAATTGGGGCGACAAATGAGTGTGCCGCCGTGTGCAGCGCCGGCTCTGTCATTTCTAACGATGTTATAGTTAGGAATCTTAGGGTCTCTAACAAGTGGTTTCAGAAATGTCTCTTGCACTAGTAGTACATCGACTTGGTGGTCACGAACAAAATTATGTATTTCGTCGCGTTGGTGTTT
>DWLR01000978.1:0-20757 GCA_018246295.1 Papilio alexanor hazarajatica | reverse complement strand
GCAGATTTAAAATATTTTGCAAATTATAACCTGTGTACAAAGTGGTCTCAAACTTTTGGCCGGCAGTGTATATATATGTACGCGTGTGTGTGTGTGTTTGTGTGTGGCTCTGTATTCTCAAATGTATATGCTTTTTAACTTACATTAATATCACTGTTGTGGCTGAATCAAGTTATCGATGTTTCTAGATAAAAGGGCATCACTATAATAGTAGAGGTCAATTTAACAACGTAAAAGTTCCTTGCGAAATTTCTAAAACATCATATTCAGCTCGCCCGCCTAACCACAAGCCACACAAGCAACGTAGCCTACAAAAATGGAAGTGACATTTATTAAAATATAAATATAATAAAATATAATAAATGGTTATGATTGCTGTCAAAAATCGGACGGAAAAACAGAACTTTAAAGAGTACCATATTGAATTAGGGTTTGTACTTCTGCACGATACTCAAACAAAAAGTCTTTGGAGGGTATCGATTTCCAACTAATTTAATTTAGTTACTGCGAAATGTCATGTTGGATAACGCTAGATGAGCTGAAAATATAGCATCGCCCTCTTTAGTCGGTGGCCCTTGAACGAGACCGGCGAGGCTCAGTCGGCAGCGCACAAGTGCGCCTCGATGTCGGAGGGCACTCGACATGCACATTGAAGTTGGCTATTACCATCAGTTTGCACTTAATGCTAAAGGTCTAGGATTGCACAATTCTTACCCTCCTTGCCGTGGAAGGGATTGATATTATACGTTTAATTTGCGGAATTCTTGTGTCATCCAACAGATGTCGCTTTTCAAAGAATATTTGACGTTTTTTTTTATTTGGTGAAATAAGGCGAGATAACTTTACGAAACCTTGAGGTTCCCAATCACTTGAACAAGAATCAAAAAAGGAGGTAAAAGAAGGTCAAGAAGTAATCGCAGCGTCTTAATATATAACGCAGAAGTTATAGCCAAATTACTTTACTTGACATGATACATTGTTTATTTACTATTGACAAATTGTTGGTGACCAGTTCGCCATTTGCTCCAACATCGAACATTCGCCCCGCACGTTAGTACGGCGAGACCGTTTTATTTACAGGGTAGTTAACCAGCTTAATAAATCTGCGACAAACGTTAAATTCCCGGGCGGGTATTGTACCGATCCACGCACCCGGCGTGAAAGTATACAAAAGGATTTACAGTATACATTTTATCCTAACACCATGTTATACCAGTTTTTTCTGGCATATACCATTTAACATTATAGGTACGGTTAGAGACTTCAGATCCCTAAAATCGCAACTTTGTAAAGAACCAGCTAACAGTGTCCACAAGGAGGCGTTATTTTGCCACTACATTGGAACCCGATTGTAGACAACCTCATAGTAAACTAAACAGTAATCACTTTTACACGGGGGGGGGGATATGCTGAAGATCTGGCTACATTGGTTTTAGCCAGATCAGCCAACGTCGCTTTTGACCTCACCTGGGCAGTAACACATATCATAGAACGTTGGTGCTGAGATTTCGAACTGTCAATTAATCCAAACAAAACGAAGTTGGTAATAACATAACAAAAGAACATTCACCACAACCTCCCCTTACTGTTTGGCACAAAACTACAACTCTCAACTAAGCTTAAATACCTAGGTGTAATACTAGATAACAAAGTAAATTGGAACAAACACCTATAAAACAAGATCAACAGGGCTAACATCATTATTTGGCAATGCAAATTGAAACACATACTGAGTTTAAATTAATTGCAATATGTATGCATGCATATATTATTTTTTTAACATATCAATTACTGGTCTTTTGACAGTTTTATTTTACTAACCCCAAATCAAGTTTTTATTGTTCTGCAATGCTAAGGTATTTGAATATTTTAAAATTCAATAATCACCCAGTTCACATGGCTCAGGTGATTTAAATTTCAAGTGGGTGATATCCCAAGTGTTCAAAGTGGAATAACAGGTTTATGTGTCAGTGCAATTTATTGGCTTAAACTTTATTATCTTTTTTCATTACAACTTTGCTTAATTCATTCCATCAAATATACTTTCAATTTGAACCAAATTATATCTAATCCATGAGATATCTTAGCTCCAAGGTCAGTACAACACTAATTTAATGTATGTATACAAACCATAGACATAATGAAGTCATTTTAATTTGCATTATTATAACAATATCAAATCTACCATAGACTTTCCATCAATTACTTTAGAGTTCATTATTAAATGCCATTATGTATTGTGCCTATCACACAATGCTATTGCTAAGTTACATAATATACACCTTACTATATGGTCACTTGGAATTGCTTTGTAGTTTTGGATATGACTGTTTCAATGTTTCAACTAGACAGAATTGGAGATACATTTATATTGTCTGCTGGAACAGACTCTAATGGAGGCAGTGTTTGCTTAAAATCAGCAGACGTAAATATGACAAAATAAATAAATATGCATTCACACCCATAATCCAGTGGGGTAGGCAGAGATTACCTATTCTCGTTTAGGGCAATACTGCTTCACACGCAATTCTCTAGCTTTCGTTGGTTACGGGAACACTTTATATCACCTTTCTTTGTAATGTGACTGATAAGTATGTGGAGAGAATAGATAAAAGTTATCCTGTGACATCAGCAGCCAACTCTGGCCCTCACCTTTGCAACATAAATGTCTTGTTACTCTGTCTTCATTCACTGTGACAATATGTCAGAACTCGAGATGATATGTAGGTGGTATTATGTGTGTGTCTCTGAACTCATCCCAAACGGATTGACTTTGATTAAATTTTTTGTATATATTATTGATATAGAGTTCCAGGTTGATTATATACACAATTTGACCTCCATTTAAATAATAACAAAACAATTAATTGATGATATTAATAATAAAATGTCAGCTTTATTCTCTAATATATTGCAAGAAAAAGTTCACGCAAGACAACTTCTGTGTCGACTAATATTATAACCAATGTTGATAATGTTCTTCAACAAATGATTTTAGATAATATAATTTTTTTTTTTAATAATTATAAGGTGCCAGCCAACATACATAATCCAGATATATGATTTTTTTGACATTTTTGGTAGAAAACTGGGATCACAACATGTTTTATGTTAATATTTCTGCGGGGTGAAAGCACAGTTTTATAACGTTGTATAATTTACATTAAGAAGACAGTTTCACATGATGTCAATGTTACACTTATGTGTAGGGATGTCTATACATCCTCAACAATCAGATAAGTTGTAGATACAAAGCTAGTCTTCATTTATGGCATAAGAGGGACATAAGAAAGAGAGAAAGGATTAGGAGAAATGCATGAAAAAATGAAAAACAGATGACTATAATTGGGCCTCCAGCATCTCACTCATCGGATGAAATGCACAATACTTCTACTTGACACCTGTCTTTTGTGAGGTCATAAGGTCGAGGTCTTTCACCAGTCAAGCCAGCCCATCATTCCTCAACTTCACACCTACCTTCTATTAGGTATAGTTAGGATATCCTAGTTAAGATGACCTATTACAATCTGGCAGGCCAGTTCGAGCACATACTTGAGTCACAAAATTGTTAACTGTGTCTGATTATATGTTTATCTGGTTTAACTTTTGGGACTTGAAATATTTGTAAAAATTGGTGAAGTAATTACTATCTCTGAAGGAATTTTGGCTTGACTCCTTGGTAACATTTTAAGATAGAAAGTGGATAAAGAATATACAATCTATTTGTAAAATGTCTCCTTTTCATCTAACATCACTGGCGGAGTACTCACTAGTAAATGAAATGAATAAATCTTTGCATGGTACCAGATACAGATGATCAAGGGAATGAGTTTATATACTGAAGATTATATGTTGAGCAGGCATAGAGGTAGGCAAATTAAAAATAAAGAATGAAAAGTAACAGAGAAAAAAAAACATGTATCTATGGATATTTAAAAATGTAATATGCCAGGAATATGCTAAATAGAAAACTATAATTAGTGCTCACCCCACTACAACACTAAATTACATACTGCATCACCACCTTTTACTGTCATAGTTATAAAGGATTTTATTTTATAACACAAAAATAGCAATAAATTAGTTTTATATTATTTGTTTACAACTCGAATTGAGAATTGTGTAATTTAGCATTTTAGGTATGCATTTTTTTAATGCTAAAGAGAAATCTATAATCTCTTCTCGCTCCTAAACAACAAACACGACAAAAACTACCTTAAATGCAAGATGGTTTTGGCCTTGGCCTTGTGATATTTACAATAACATCAAAATAAACGTATAGGGAATGACTTACATATAATGTTAATAAACTAAAAATTAGGCTTACTCACCTGGACATATCATTTGGATCAAACGAGATCCCAATCCCAGGGTTCGCCATCTCGAAGCTGGGTATAAACACAGGCAGCCACAATTCTACCGGCCCCACATTACTGCCGGAAGTAAGCTCTGTGCACTAAATCCTACAGCGCCTTTGCCGTTCTCACAACCAGGCTTCACGTTTAAATAACCACAAGAATTATCGTTGAAATCAAACACAAATCCTACAGCTCCTATAAGAAGAAATAATTACAAATTGTTGACATGTATCCTCTGGTAGTGTCATCAGTGTTCACCACGCAATGTTCACATCAAAACACATGTTTTCGCTATCTTTATTCACTGTTAAAGCGTCACTGTTTTCACGTGCTCTATCTCGACTAACTTAAGGATAAGCTAAATTAAATTTACTCTATAATTAGATTGAAATAAAAATAATGTTACTTGAAGTCACACTCAAAGTTAAAGACTATAGGGCTAGGGCGTAGACAAAAGTGGAACCTTTTATTTTTGACGCATTATCGCAATCGTCCTTAATGTGTCGTTTGTGGTTTATGGGTTTAGTTAAACATTCACACATAACTTTATAAATAGATTGTCGTTGGCGTATTTTCAATTTTATCCTATTCAATTTTTTATTTTTCTCTTCACTTCTGGCCGAACATTGGTTAAATTTAATTAATAACTAAGCATACCCAAATTAAGGATTTCAGATGAAAAAAAAAAATAGTATTTTTTTTCAGTTGACAACTCCACATTCATTACACATCATCTTCGAAATTTTAGTCTATGGATCGTGCCCATTGTTTTTCTACAATGTTATTTTTCTGACTGCTGCTGGTGCACGAAATATTTGTCTCGCTGCGTCGAGTGTGACTTTGTGCTAGTGTTCGTGTTCGATATAGTGATTTATTTGAAATAGATCACGAAGATGTCGTCACCGAGCGCTGGAAAACGCCGTATGGACACAGATGTCATCAAACTGTATCCTTTGTTATCTTCGTTACAAAGCACCTATTGCACTGAGGTCCACCATGTAAATAAGTAGGTAGCTTGAAGGGCCATCAGCTGATTGTCACGACATAATAAAAAAATCGATTGAAATTGTCCTTAGACTTTTGTTAGATGTGGGCTGTGTTTGATTAATCTTTAAGTTCAAGTACAAGCAGATTAATTATTGCTTATACCTGTTTGCAGGGCCATGAGATGTGTGCATTCTTTGTGAATCTATTTGGTACTACGTATCTATATATATCACATAGAAAATACGCACAAGTATATTCTCGACAGTGGTACTCTTCCGCGTCTATAGATTCTATTATTTCGTAATCTTAATGTAGGCCACGGTCTCAATTGCGTATTTTTTTCTAGCAAGGCTTAACACGCACGAATTATGATTAATGTTAATGATAATTGCATTTAACGCAGAAATTATTTAAGAACAATGAAGAACAGTTACACCAGGATTAAAACTAAATCTTTTGTTACAAAAACATTAATCAGACCAACAAAACTTTTGCTAGAAGGATTTGATCAACTTCATCATTTAATTTAAAACCAAATGGAATTGAAAATTTGGCATTCTTCCAATGTAGATTTACTAAATATAAATACAAATCAACATAACACAGTAAACAACCAAATGTAGATCTTCAATATTACTTTTACAAACAGTCTCAATCTTTAGAAAAGTTTATTTTATTGTAGTAAACATTGATAACCATAAAATATCTGTTATTTATTTTAGTTTTGAATGTCTTAATTCTATAGGCATATTTTTATACAGTTGACAGTCATACTTTCATTAATTATGTTATATTGATAAGATAAATATGTTTGTGACCATTGTTTAGCACATAATGATATTTACACAGGGTGTTCATTTTTTCTTTATGCAAAATTATCAAAATAATTGAAGCATTATTATTTAAAACCATATCTCAAATAGCAATGGTAATCTTTAAAACACAAGTTGCATTTTGATCATATCATAATGGTTAAATAATTATACTTAATTTTTTTTATTATCTATTGCTTACAATTGTTATTCATAATGTATGTACTCTATGGCAAAAATTAGGTGTCAAAGAAATCTTTATTTCTTTGTTGCAATAACTTCATTTATCATTTAAATAAGAGTATAGACAATGATGCGATAAAAATAGACATTTGTATTCTGTACCTCTTATTTAGTATGTTTAACATATGTTTGTAAAACTTTATACTCTAAACTTTATAGTTATAATTCAGTTCCCACTTCAGACACAAAACAAAGTAATTGATAAGATATGACACATTGATAAGAGGCCATTATCTTTAGAACTAGTGTGGGAAAACAAGGAAATATAGTTTATGGTAAATGGATGACCTAATAATTATGTTGTTGCAATCGATGGTTACAGTGACAATTCACATTCCAGTAGAACAAAGGTACTAAAACATCTACGATTCTATTAAGAATTCACACTTAGTAATGAATATATCTTGTTTTTAAGTATGTTGTTAACAAAAATTGAAGAACAGAATCTTTACAACACTTGCTTATAGTTGATGTTAATCTGATTGTAAATACTCTGGGAAAGAAATATGTTGTTAACAAAAATGTTGAACATACCAATATAGGTATGTGCACAAATTTTGGTAAAATAATTTTATTGTAATGTCGAGAGAAATTGCACATTTCTGTTGTTTTAATTGTAGTTAAATGAACCAAAGCTTTTGATTTAGTAGTAAACGTAACAGTTTCACTTTAAAATTATAATATTCTACCACTGCAACAACAATATCTGTTGCACAAATGGCAAGCTCGACTGTTGAAATACCACAGCCTCACAGAAGACAGGCATGAAGTATTCGGCGTTTTGTCTGAGGAGTGAGGTGCCAGAGGCATAGTTTTAGTCTTCTTCCCCTTCCCAATCCAACAACGTACAACACTTGATCACACAATTACAAATACAATTGCGTACCTTAGTAACCTCAATCGCGTACTCATTGGGAGTACAGAGGACTACTGAAAATGGTGGACGGGTCTTAAGATTTTACAATACAATTAAGGGTACCACAAGGTTCCATACTTGGTCCTATCTTATTTCCTGTTTATAATACCAACCATGTGGCTTTGCCATAATTATGTATTATTATTCAAGACACAATATTTATTCAAAAACGGTAGTGATAAATCTCGCCATGCGTGAACAAATGGAGTTCCAGTTTTTTTTTTTTTTTCGAAAGCAATTTCTTATTTTTAAATAGCTACAAATCCGAAAAAATCAGGCGTAATAACATTTGTGAAGTGTATAGCCATTGTTATTTCTGTTTTCTTCACATAAGTTAAGACGAAATAGTATCCTTAACGTTATATCTTAGCATTGAGAGTAAGCATGAAGTTACAATCCTGGGGGGACTAAACGAGTTCTGCGTGAAATTCTTTGGACCTCCTGGAAGTAAGTGTACCTTTCAAACTCTATTTAGGATGTAGAAGAAACGAGAATGGTATGCCGGGATCGCGCCAAACGGAAATATATTATCTCTGTCTACTCTTCTGTGTTACGGTCGTGAGTGTTATGTATGTATTCACTAAACTCAACAGTTTTTTTATTGTTATTTTTCTTTGTACGCGAATTTTTTGTCATAAACTTTGACTCTAGTTTAGAAACTAATTCCTATTTCATATAATTTTAATTTACCAAGACTGTATTTTAGTGTAATAAGGTTAAGAAAACTAAATGAACATGTCTAAATATATAAATATTTATTTTATAGACGGATAATAGTCATTAAATTTTTTTTTTTAATTTTTTCAAATTTTCATTGAATACTCAACCACGTTCCAGCGCCGTACGAGGGCGGCGTGTGGCGCGTGCGAGTTCACTTACCAGACCACTACCCCTTCAAATCTCCCTCTATCGGCTTCATGAACAAAGTGTACCACCCCAACATAGACGAGGTGTCCGGCACCGTCTGCCTTGACGTCATCAACCAAGCCTGGACGGCGCTGTATGGTGAGTCATGCACAAATATTTATCTTGGAGAGTTTAAACATATTTAAGTGGAGTATCTTTGAAATCCAAAAGGTGATATTTGAACCTCAATTGTTTTTATTCTTTGTGTAGACAAAAAAATTTAACATTTTACGACGGATTTACCTCGAGTAAATATTTTAGCCACATAAAGCTGAAATATGTTCTAAAGAAAACTATTTACATATGAAATCTCTTATTTAGGCTTTCATGTATTGCATTTTTATTTGTCTTTTTAACATTTTCAGGTCTATGAAAGTGCTAATTACAAAACCTAATTAAAAACATATAATAGTCTAGTAAAACATATAGTAGTATAGTGTAACAATAAGGCAGAAATAAATGACAACTTTTTATTTCAATACAACCTAATTACATTTCTTAACGTTGGTACGTGATATCTATTCTGTATAAGGTTTGCTTTGCATTACGTGGTTTTAGTGCGTTACAACACAAAGCAAATGTGCATAGATGTACCGTAGTCAAATAATTATTCTATGATCAATTCTAACTCATACCTAAAATTTCCACTCAGAATCAGAAATTAATGCATTTCTGGTGAGTTCATATACAAAGCCGTTTGCTTACGATTAATTACGATTTTATTTGTGGGTAAAAGTAAAATAAAAAAAAAAATAAAAACATCTCGTATATATACGAGTCAGATGTATTTTCTCGGTTTTGAATCAAACTTACAAGGCACAAAACAGTTGATACCTTTTAAGACATATTACAGTCAAATTGCAACTAAGAAACATTCAGCTTTGAATCGATCCCACGTCGAGCGAACATAGTGAGGTAGGCATGCAGACGTTTCATAATTCATATTAAAGCAACTCGCTTCTATATTGATTTACTACAAATGTTAGTTTTTGCAAAGCTTTGTATTCAATGACAAACTGGAACGTTTACATTTTTTTACTAAGCAAGCGTATTTCTTTGGCTTTGCAATTGTATGTCGACACGGATGGATTGTGGGAAAGATGATCTGAACATGAAAAAATAAAAAAGACTTGAAAGAAGGAAACGTTGTGTCGACCCCACTTAAACGTGGGAATAGAGCCAGAGAATGATAATTTAAATCATTGTTTAATTTCATAAAAACCACATAGTATCACCAACTAACACCTCAGAATAAAAGAAAATTCTTCGAGCACAATTTTTGCACGTTCCAGATTTGTCAAATATTTTCGAGTCGTTCCTGCCGCAGCTGCTGACGTACCCGAATCCAATCGACCCGCTGAATGGCGACGCGGCCGCCATGTATCTGCACAAGCCCGAGGAATACAAGAAAAAGGTCTCAGGTATGTCACTCTGTCGAAAATATTACCCTAACGTTTGTCAGCGTTAAGACAATACGACAAAAAAGTCATTAGCTGATTAGTTTCTAAAAAAAAAATTGAACAGTCGTATCTACAGCTACATCAGTTTTGCGACATTATTGTGATATACATTGTAAATTATTTTGATTATATACAGGGTGTCCAATAAGAAACTCTGCAGTTTTAAATGCATATAAATAAAACCCGGTGAAATATTTTTTATGTCAATTTATTACATCTTATAAAAATAACGAAAAAGTACAGTGATTAATGATAGATATTTTCGAAGTGCGAACCGATAGATTGTGCACAAAAATTTATTCTCTTTTGAAAACTCTGAAAAACTGTGTCCAACATATCGTTTGTAATGCAACGAACCACTTCCTGGATGGCCGCGATCAGGTCTTCTACTATTCTGGGCTTTTTAGCGTAACAATAATCTTTAATGTAACCCCACAAGAAAAATCACAAGGGTTCAGGTCCGGTGAGTACGGAGGCCATTCTAGTCCGCTTTGAGCAAATTTATCGTACCCCACACCGATTACTCGAGTCCCATATAGGCGATGAATAGCTTCAAACACCTCATGAGTGCGGTGCGGCGTCCATCTTGCATAAAGTAAAAAATTTTAACCAGTCCCCTCTTTTTTGCATAAGGGAAGAATTTCGTTTCCAAAAGCTGTTTGTAACTCTCTCCTGTTACCGTAGATTCCAAAAATTCCCAATAAATTCCTTTTACTGAAATCGTTGCCCATGCCGTTAAGCCTTTCTGTGGATGAAGGGACTTCGCTAGCGATATTTTGGGATTTCCGTTCCCCAAAACCGGTAATTTTGCTTGTTTACAATCATCCAAAAATTTGCTTCATCGGAATAAATAATCATTGTCTCATTAAGTTCTTTTCAAACATTCCCGTAATAGTGTAATACGGATGAAACATTAAAAAATATTTCAAAATGTTGCGCAATGACGATTTGGTTATTTTTAATGCTTGAGCAGCTTTCCCAATCTAATCATTTGGATTTTGTTTGAAATAATTCTCAACTATGTTGATCTTCTCTGGTGTAGTCACCGAAACAGATGGACCTGGCAACTCATGTCTGTGGTGCTGGAGTGTACCATACTCCACGAAGTTGTCGATTATCCTACAAAAATTAATGTAAAATTACTTCAATGCAGTTTTTTTTTAATTGAAACACAAGTTGTGTGTGATTATGAATAAATATTAAATTCTTACCTTTTCAGTTTGTTTTCGCTGGCAACTCTATGAGTTTCAAACTTAATACGAAACCCTCTATACGCATTACTATACATTTTTCCCCTCGAGAAGAAGCACTCAATAGGATATACTTTTTCTTCCGTGGTGAGCTCACTCATTTTGACCCGCGCGTACTTGCTTCAACGACGGCTGAAATAAAACTGCGGGGCCTCAGGTATGTGCCTTAAAAAAAGGGACCCCTATTGAATTAATGGAGGGAAGAGACATACATTTAGTTTTAGCAACTTCCTATTGGACATCCTGTATATCTTTCCTATATATCATTGTTTCCTCCAGTGAGTGAGGTGTCTGAAGACCTAATCTCATTGCCATCGTCTTTTTCTCTTGTCTCTTTTTTCCTTCATCCTTTGTGTAGGTAAGAAATAAAGATTAAGAAGTAAAGTTTATGGCACAATATACCGTATATTGCAACCATATATATAACAATAGCAACTATGACTTGTAAGATTGTATGTTTTTTAATAACCTAATTAAATAAATTATTCATTAATGTCGGTATACCAACATAGACTACGTGAGAAGATTTGCCACCGAAGAGGCGCTCCTTGAAAAGGACGCAATAACCGGTATGGGCGGCGCGACCGCCTCGGGCAAGGCGAACGGCACGCACGCCAGCGACACCGAGAGCTCCATGAGCGACTTCAGCGACGACGCCGCGCACGACATGGAGTTATAACGTCAGCCTCGCACGCGTCCGACACGTCACGGCGCGCGGCCGGCACGTCACGCACGGCCGGCACGACACGGCGCGCGACGTCACGCGCCCACTCGTCCGCGGCATTAGCAGTAGCGCATTATGTTCGCCGGCCATCGCAAGGGGAGAGAGGGGATAGGTAAGCTAGTGTTACTTTCTTGTCTTTTATATCGATTTCAGGTCCAAAGGGGGTTTTGTCGCAATTGTGAAGATGTAATTTGCAAGTAATCATTTGTCGTTAATTTCTCGATATCGTTTCTATATATTCAATGTCGAAATTGATTGTATCTTGTGTTGTATGGTAATTGTGTACTGGTTAAGAAGGTTTTGAGTTCAGGTGCTACCAGCAACTAAATATGGCATATGGCAATACTAGATTTCTATTATATCTTATGAAAAGTTTTTGTGCAATTTCTCAGAATAATAGCAACCCAATAAATTTTAAAATTGACGTCACAAACTGTTCTGCAATATTACTAATTTTGTTTCTTATTTTTTTATAATGGTATCATATTCACGGATATAAAATGAAAACCGGCTATCACCATCAACTTTAAAAAAATGTTTGTAATAGCAATATTTACATTTTGAAGGTACACACAAAGAAATCATTGAAATATACCTCAGCTATTTATCTGATAACTGATAACCTTTTTTATTAATAGTATCTTCGAAATGGTAAATGTTGCCATTAAGAACTTATCTTCTTTAAAATCGGTGGGATTATTACCACATTAACAGCTAGCAATATTAAAATTACAATATCTCTCTCTCTCTCTCTCTCTCTCTCTTCCTTTACAAGATGTGCCACGAATTTTACAATAGTATCTAGCTATGATTTGGATCATGTGAGTGAACACCGCCGCGACTGCACACACAAACATACAAGCAAGCTTAGACCGTGAAAAGCTACGCAGTGTCGAATTTATATATTTACCTGTGATACATTTCTTAGTCAAACATATCAAAACTTTAAATAAAATTGTACTATTTATATTTCAATGCGTTCGTAAAGTGTTCTTATTTCGCTATTCCTTTTTAAGTATCTAATGTAACCTAAAAATTCCTCTAAATATACTCGGTCTATCTGGATTATAGTATTTGAAAAATGAAATAAAAAGCTTTATAGTTTTTTGTCTAATTTTTTGTAATAATTTTGAATAACCATAGACGTCGCGTGTAGCTTTTGACGGACTATTCTAGCGCATGACATGTCACGTAAAAGCCAGTACTTATATAATCTGTACAAACATCTAACGCCATGTTCTGCCCGTCAGTAATAAATCTGATACAGTTTTATATTAATGGACCATGGAAATGCCAATTTTAGCGAATTAGTTTAGCATCGAAATAAATGCTCATATTTAATTAGAGTTATCGAGGCGAACATGAGGTATGGAAATTTTCGATCATTTACTCTTTGAATCGTGAAGTATTTTAATTCAAACGAACGTAGTCGGTCGGTTATAAAAAGAAAAGAATTGTCTATGGCTTGTCTTCAATCGCTTAGTTAGTGTAACTTACGCTTAAGATAAGCAATAATTACAAAAGAGTGTTCACGGTTTAACGCAGCGGTCGGCAACCTTTTGGCAGGCAGGGGTCATAAGGTGGCAAAATATAGTAAAAGCGGGTCTCACTTGTGATATCAACCTTAGAAGCTTAATGTACATATAATTCGTCATATCCCATAGAAAAGATGAAAAAAACAAGTGCTATTAAAAATGGTTAAAATATAAGCAATTTCTTTCTTACACGTAATACGTTAGGTATGTTTGGGCTTTATATAAATAGAAAAGTAAACACCGCAAACATGAACTCTTTTTTAATTTTACTGCGAATCAATGAACCGCACGAGAAGGAATGACGAGAATAACAAAACATATATAAAAACTAAAAAGGAAGTAGTCAACTGATTTTATACATAATGTGACGTTTGAGGTTGTTTTGAGAGGCTATTTCTTATATATTAACTGCCATTTTCGTAGTCGGAATTCGTAGAATGGCTCTCTGTGAGACGAGATGCATAGTTATTATTTCCGTTGTCGACAATTGAAAAAGTTGTTCGCATAAAGATGTATTACTAAAATTTGTAATGAACTGCTGAACAAACCTTTTTCATTCATTAAAGTCAGTTGGCAACTTACCCTTTAATCAATGCATTTATTTAGAATCTGTAATATTTTCTATCTAGAATCTAAACATTTATGATTAATTTATAAAACAATTATGGGCCGCAAATAGGACATCCGCGGGCCGCATGTGGCCCGCTGGCCGCGTGTTGCCGGCCGCTGGTTTAAAGTAATTGAAAAGTATGGCGGATTATTCGATGAATTTTGGCTTAATCACTAAATTTAAGTATAATAATACAGGTTGTCAAAATTAACATTTTTTTAATCTACAAGTGCGTTCGTATTTTATAAAGGAAATCATATTAATTACCTCAAAGTTTTTCAAATCATGAATTATATTGAATTGATTATAATTAATGTCAAAACTGAGTTACCTTTACAAATTATGTGCTAGATTTTAATGATCGAATCCTGTATATCGACACTGAAACGTGTGTATGTATGTATGCAGGTCAAAGTTATATAATACTGGCGAGACAAGTTACAAGAGTGAGCGAGATAACATTTTGTAAATAACTTCAGTCTGTCCCCATAGAATAAATCCAACTTAATCTATCGATCGTCCTTCGAAGCGGACTACAGTCATACTATATCTCGTAGGTAATTAATTTTTTTATAGTAAAGATAATTTTTTAACGAATGATGTCATGATTTTTTGTGTTTTGTCCAGTCTCCCTCTGACAAACCTTTGATAGCATTATTTTAATTGATGGCAACACTGAAATTTATTTTCTGCCAGTTGCAACAATGTCGTCGAAATAAAAAATAAAAATATATAATATGGTCGTGAAATGAGATAAAAATGTTCCTTATTCTATGCGATTACTGTTGTGAAAATGTCAGTTGTCAATAAAGAGGTTGAGAAATTATATGCTATAATTTTGTACTTAGTGTAGTTGACCCTTTGCTTATTAGTTTTTTATTTCTTAGCACAATCAATTTATATCATTATTTTTATATTATTCGCATGAATTTCTATTAAAACAACAAATTAGTGATATCGCATTTTATGCTAATTGCAATCATTAAAATTTTACTAGTATTCTATTTTCTTATTGCTCGAAGATACGACTACTGATGAATCACGAGGCTACCTCTTAACGGCTAACGCGCCAACATTGCAAAAAATATCGTACCATTACAGGATAACATTTTCACGCGCTATGTTCACCGACGACCAAATAAACAAGCATTTCCTTCGGTGATGACGGCAATGACCCTGAGCACTGCCAGATTTTCCTTTGGCCAATTTTGGTGTGTTCTTTTTGGCAATCACATGTAAAAATATAACGTGCATAACTCATTTGTTGGAAAAAAAAAACTACCAAAAATCTTGTATCTTTCATTTCGTACCAACTATCCAACTGACATCGAACGTTTTATTTATTGAAGAGATGAATTACTTCACAGCTTTTCATTGAAAATATATCAGTTTTAATTAAATGTCTTAAAGAACATCTCAAAATAAACGAAAATAGATCTCTAAAATGACATGTTGCGAACCTAAAAGTGTTGCAATCGTCTATATATTAAGTCTAGGTTACGTATAGATATAAAATAAAAAAAATATTAATATTATAAAAACATATATGTATCTTCAAAATGATAACTCAAGCCATAATAATATATTTTGGTATAAGAAGATAACAAGTTAAATTCATAGTTTATAATTTGGAAAGTTGGGTTGACAGGTAACTTATTTCGTAGTTAATATTTTTTGGTAGTTTTCATAAACTTTCGCATGTCCACCCAGCTTTTTATTTCTGATTGCACAGAGATGTTAGTGTTTAAAATCGACGTGTTATCGTATAGTGTTACGTGCATATAGAGTATATTATTCTCTCGGAAAAAGTTTTAAGATTTGGTCCAGCATTATCTTGCTTGTAGGCATTTGGTGAGATATGAAAAATTTGATATTCTAGATCGAAACATGTAATATAAAGAATATTTCATGAGACAATAAGTTTTGTGTTAACCTTTTTAATCCGATGTAAAATTTAATATGGATATTAAATATAATTTTATATTTTTCATCCTTGGATTTTATTTACTTTGACGAAATAACCAGGCAAGATTCTTTTGTAAATCATCCACCTCACTTGTATTTTTGCCTATTGGGAGTGAATTAACTTAATCGACCGTGTCGGGCAAAGTCAATGATTGTTGCATCCAGTCTTTAATATGCATGTAACTGAATAAAGGTTTATAGATTATTTTTTATTTCTTCACATGTAATAAACTTATGTTATTTACTATAACTGTTGTTTTATTTAAAAACAAAAAAAAAGTGAATGTGCAATAATTTAAATTTAACTTAAAGACCTCCATCATCGTTACTTCTTTCGGGCTTTTTTATGCCTCAGTGGATATCTGAAGGTTGATAAATGTTAAATGCCCAGAAAAGTTTTAGTGGGTTAACGTCTGCTGCTGATCATCCCCTACAACACAACCACTAATTTTCGCTGTTTTGAATTAAACACCAATTACTATGTTTTAGGGTTACAAAATGAAAAAAAAAAATAATTGATTTATTAACATAACTAACTCTATTTAAAATAATCATTTTCACAACAGGCTCTATGTACAATAACGCCCTTATCTACAATCATATGGGATGGCTAAGCAACGAAAAGTCAAATTGAAACATTGACATTTGACCACTCTTCGGTTATTTGACAGTGACAGAGTAAATTAAATGTCATTGTTGGAAAAAAATTAAATACATAGATAAGGAAACAAATTCAATACCAAAAGTTAAAAAATGATTTGTTTCACTTTTGTGACCATAGATAATATAAAATAAGATAGAGCAGGATTGACAATTAAAATGAAAATTGTCTGTTTCGATTTAATTATATTATACATGTGCTATAAATATTTGTATATTACTACAGTTAACATTGTTTATCAAATATATTGTCCACTTTCTTTGTTGGCCTGTGGAAGAATGATGTGCAGTGGTGAGCTACAAAGAATGTTTTATCCAGAACAGGCTAAAGGGCTCAAGTCCCCCCAAATTCATCAAAATTATTCTGTGGCAAATTTTAAAAAGAATGGGATAATTATTATTCTAGGAAAATTTGTTAGCTAGTTTACTCAGCTCTAATTTAAACTGAATTATGTTAAATTTGTGTGGTTTTTAGTCTTAACTAAAGTCAGCTGTGATATAAGAATGTTAAATTACTTCTATGTACCAGAATTTGATAACCTAGAGGTGCCCTAGAGTGGCCATTACATTTTAAATGCTTTCTGGTGTTCAGTTTTTATCTTAAAATAACAAAAATATCTATTTGTGTATTTCTATCAACATTTGTTGCATTTTTATAAATCCCACTACTGCACTGTCTCCTAATACATATAGCAATTAAAAAAGTATTAGCATACAAAAGGTTGTAGAGACATTTGTTGCCTTTTAAATAGCTGAATATAATTTATAATTAGATTATGTCTCTCCTATCATATGACAGAGCGCAATAAACATGTTCATGAAAAAAAATATGAATATTATAAATATATTACATTTATATTACAAATGTACGATTTTTAATATAACGCAGTTGTAAGATTTCCCTCGTAAATGTCCCCAACCAGAGCACTGTAAAATGTTTTAAATTGTTCAATTTATTGTGAAAAAATATAAGAACATTAAACAAACTTCTCAATGCATTGCAAATGCGAACCTCAAAACCTATATATTCAGATACAAACACAGCAATACATTGTATTGGTACATTATTCGAAATGCAATACAAATTACAATATTTTCATATAGTAAGTAAACTTCTCATAATGCTTGTTTGTATTGTAACATAATATATGTATGTATTATTTATCTAATCACTATCATGTCCACAATAGCATAAAAACTACAATGACCCAAGAGGATATAGTTTTTGTCGAGAAATAATATTATGTTACTAAGGGGGTCAGAATTTTGCATTCCATATGTTATTGTGGGCACAAAGTAGCTCATCTATTCTCTATTCATTCATATAAATAAAAATATATATGTAACCAAATTGCAATAGGTTGGCTTTAGATGAATAGAATATAGATTTGTTATACTCATAATTATAGTCAAACAAAAATACCATAATAAGAGATATGGGTCAAAATGACTGCTATATGTAAATCTTTTTAAAACTTAGAAAAATAACACTCTAGGAACACAGATTCCATCCAAAGATAGCGAGTGTTTTTTTTGTTTTGTAATGAATACAAGTATATTAAAAATATACAGTACTTAGTTACAAAATATACAGTGGGAGCTTTGGCTTAGATTGCTATTTCATGTTATTAGATAAGAAGGCTAGGTGAAGTTTAAGTTGGTCTCTATTTGAAGCAAAAGGTTTTTGATTGAACATCAGTTTGGATCACACAGGGCACCAATTAATGCACTGGTTTGTGATTTAGAGCATAAATTTCAACTCAATAGATTCAGAACATAACAAAGTCGAACAATTTGAATGAGCTAATATCAGGAATTACCAATTGAATTTAAATAATTATTTTTTCATTTGTTTGTCCAATTACTAAATAAGGTTACAAGCATATGAACCTTAGGAGTGGATGACGAAGCGCGTAAAAACCGCGGGACATGGCTAGTCTATAATATTTCTACTATATATATGTGAATGTGTAATTACCTTTCATTTGGAAAGTGTTATTAATCTAAGCTGAAGACAAATAACTTTGGGTTCAACCTTCCTTCAATAGTTTTAGAACCATCACTATAAACCACACCAAAAAGCACTAAGAATGAATCACTGCACAGACACTTTATCCAATGATCAGTCCGCAGCCAAACTTGAACTGCTGCTTCGCCTGATTGGCCATGCCGGAGAGGGCAAAGCTGAATGGTAGCGGCTGCAGCTTCTTCTCCAGGACCGCACCAATGTTCCAATTGGAGTCCACCATGCCTGGAATTGATGCAATGATTTAATATCCTAATAATTATGAGTAAGTAGAAACAGTGTGGGCAGTAGCGAGTCTAAATATAATGACCACTTCATCCAAAACATGTACAGATGCATCAAACTTCTCAAACATTAGGCAAAGTGATTAAAGAAACTTTGTGCACTACATTTAACATATAATAAAATGTAACTATAATAAATGTATTTATTTATTTCTTTCTAACTGTTATTTTATGAGTATATAGACATATGAAACAGAAAGAAAATTTATTGGCACAATCTATGAAACAGAAACGACAACTTCTTTTGCTTTCCACAGTCAATGTCGTTTGTTCAAGAAGTTTGCCAGTATTTTACAACAATGATGTTTCAAATATATTTCTCACCATTTTGTGAGTCATAGAAGGGCTATGTATATAAATATATTATAGTCTAGGCTGGAGACAAACAAAAAAAATATACACAATTTTACTTCACTCTGTTATTTGAGTAGGTCCCTGGTTCTTGCGTAAACCAGATTGTTTACGAAAGAATTGCTATTTTCGTGTTTTTTATATTATTAATAGACTATTGAGTACTTCTTGATACTTTCACACTTACCTCTAAAGACTAGATCCGCCTTTGGCACGGTGACCTGGTAACCTATTGTGCCCACAGACTCCATGCCTCTGAATGAAGTGTCCATTTCTGCTACAACCTGCATACAATATAAAAATAATTTCAAAGGAACACGATATTTATTACACAACACTTTTCCTTAATAGATTAGAGCTTTAGTCAAAATATTTGTCTTTCGAGTGTCCATAGTTCCTTGTAGCGAACTTGCAATTTTGAAAGTAAACAAGTGTAAACTTACTTGCAACTGCTCGCTAGCTTGCTTGAAGTAACAAATGTGGAATCCCGCTGCACCCAAAGTCGCCGACACTTCAGAATCTAAAAATTAATTTAAATCATAATTAGAAACTACACTACTATAAACTAAGACATGACTACGGTTTCATGTTTTTAGTAGTAGACTGACCGGTTGGCGCAGTGGCAAGACACTTGCCTTCCGCGCCGCAGATCGTGGGTTCGATTCCCACCCAAGAAAAACATTTGTGTGCATGAACATGTCTGTCTTGAGTCTGGATGTAAAGACCAGTAGAGGACGGGCAGCAGCGTCCTTTTCTTAATACGGGGGAACATACTGCGATCGCCAGCCCGCCTGCCAAGCGTGACGATTTGGCACATTTCCCCCAATGATGCCATCAATGGGGGAGGCCTATGTCCAGCAGTGGACGATCATAGGCTGAGGTGGAATTCTTCTTAGTATGTCTTCACCCATATCCTGTGTGTGCCTATGATCAAAAGCTTTTTGTATAAACATTTTTTTTTACTTCTTTTTATTGTATTAATGTTATCTATTTCAGCCATTATCCCTACATACCTGTTTCTAGTACAAATTTAAGTTAGTAGTCTATTATAATTCAAGTTTATTTATCTTTGGAGTTTTAGATGAATCAGCGTGTGGCATTACTATAGTCATCTCTGTAACATAAACATACTGGATCCCGTTGTGACCACTTTAAATTACCACTTTCTAACAATCATTATCATGTACACTTTATGCCAAAATAGAGGACAAACGACATAAATCACGCCCGTATCCTAGAGGGGTAGGCAGAGATTTAGGATACCCATTTTGCGCGGTCCTGGTACATCTCTCTCACCTCTTCCACATTCATCCATCATGCATGCTTGTCTGTTACAGACACTTGTAATAATAAAGGACATTTATGTTAAATAAAGGCAACAATATAAATCCTCTGTAATCTCACCGTCCATGGTATATCTGGCGGCGGCTGACGCGATGGCGATCTCCCCGCCCATGATCCTCGCGCCCGACTGGTACACCAGCTCGGCGCCTAGAGCCAGCCGCTTCGTTACCGACTAGAATAAAAACATTAAGGCTATGTTACGTTTTACATTTTAACTGTTTATATACGTTTTACATTTTAATTTCACATTCTTTTTTTTTATAGAATAAGGGAGGCAAACGAGCAGCGGGTCGCCTAACATTAAGTGAACCGACGCCCATGGACAT
>DWLR01000977.1:0-20765 GCA_018246295.1 Papilio alexanor hazarajatica | reverse complement strand
AGCACTAACTTTTGGAGTTTTATTCAATATTGTAATTTTTTCAAGGTGGTCTCAAACTTTTGGCCGGCAGTGTATATATAAAAAATAATAAATTGCAAAAAGAGTCAAGGCATTTACCACTTTAGATGAATGTTTTAATCAATAATGACTATTTAAATAATAACAAGTATCACATTTTTAATTGAAACTCAAATACAATGTATGTTGTTAATAAATAAGTACAATACAATGCAATATATCTACTTCAATATATGACTTTCATGTATCGATGAATATGGAGTAATGAAAATAATTTTATACAGTATGTTAGACTCATATCCATGTACACATTCTTCTTACGGTATTTGACTATGTTATCTAAAAAGACGTGACTAGACTTTGGAGGCGACGACGTAAGGATTTTGGCATATGTAATAATGATCGTACTATGATAATGAACTAGGAATCAAAACGCGCTTATTAACCGAATTATGAATATTTTTGTTACTTTTTTTAACACAAACAAAAGCGACTTCAAATTTGAATAATTCTCCCCGTTTTTAGAGATAGGAAATACAAAAAGTTTTATTTATGTCATTTATAGTCACGGTAAGTCTCGTTACAAATTCATTAAACCAAAACAGGAATTGTCAAAAGGGGACGGGATTCGCAAGTGAATCCCATTCCATTTTGATGACATTGAATCTTGGGTTCCGAAGATTACCGAAAATTGACATATTGGTAGATTTGAGTCAAGCCCTATTTGGGATTAATGGATTTGAAATTAAAAGCCCTCACGTCCTTTTTTTAGTAAACAGAGCTTTACATGCTTTCGGCTTAATCTTTGAGTCCTGTTACATTTGGAACCTAATAATTTTAGTGTTCTAGTTGCCACAAAATGAGAATGGGAACTAGACCCCGAAAATACAAATTATGATTGGAATCAAATATTATTGAAATCATAACAAAGATTCGTAGGGTGACAACAATTTCATATTCTAAAGTAAAAAAGCTAAGCTAAACTAAACTAACAAATGTTACACTAGACTCGTTAAAACGGCGCAATATCAAGTTAATTCACTTGCCCAATGAGTTGCACCGTCTTAAGATTGAAGTGACGTTACGCAGGATTTTGCTACTACAGAATTCTGGGCAATACAGCATTAGCACTAGATGCTTATAAGTTACAACAAACTGACCTCTAGTGGGTCCATTAACAAAATTTAACGCATTAATATGATAAATCGGTCGATGCAGGAATCTCCGAAGCTACATTTACTTACTGCTATAATAATAATATTTAATTTGAAAATAGTATTATTTGATTAGTTCGAAATTTCGCTTGTATCGGCAATCTTTAAGGACTGCTTTTTTACTGTCCTGTGACGAGAAGAAGACTGATTTGGCAATAATATATTATGTAAATGTAGTAATATTGCAAGATACGAAATCTTGAGAATTATCATAACTGTTTATGAGATTAGCAATTTCACTTGTTGCCAATGCTCTTACAATCGGGACGAAGTTATGTTTGTACATTACACGTGTCAACAATGGGCGGCTTGGTATCATACCTGGACGTCGTAGCTTTAAGTAAGCTTTAAGATATTTATGTATTTTGTTTGTAAAGTTTAAAAGTGTCTTAATTTATAATCTTGTACTACACTCTTGCACGCCTTAAACATTGATTGACATTTTATGAAAACTTTTTAATTAATGTTACTGAAATCACTTAATGATGAAAGTATAATTTATTTTCCGTGTATTCATTTAATGCCAGACTATTGCGTGAGTATTAGCAAAAAAGTCTTCAAGGCTATCACTTAAAAACATATGAAAAAAATAAAAATAAAAATAAAAATATATAAATTGTTAAATGAAAGATAAGCTGTGAACAATTTATTTCAATTAAATAGCAAGATCTATCCACGACTCCTCAAGGCTGATACGAGGTACAAACGTCATCAATTTAAAGTTAAGCGCTTATAGTCTAAAATACAGTTTACGAAATATAAGATCATAGGTTTAAAACCAACATTCGATTACCATAGTAATTAAATAATTTGAAAAAATATATGGTTAAATCAATTCCATTATGCAGGGATATTAACGCTTTGTCATATGATTCTAATTAAAATTTACGTACAGGACAAGTATTTTCATATACTTGCTTATATATGAAGTAATTTTATTCGTCTGGAAATACCATGATGACTGATTATACAAGTTGGTGTCAAGTCTAACCTAACCGGTAAATTTACGGAAAACGCACATTTATAGAATAGCAATTATCACGATGGTTGAATCAATTTAAACTATCAAAATAGCGGGCATCCATCTCAGCTAGATTTTGAATTTATGTCACGTTGAACAGGATGAAACAAAGAGAGTAGAATGTATTCAATTCATACTTCAGAATACTACTTGTGATAAAATTATTTAAAGATGTAAAGATACGCAACATTTATCTGCAGACATAATGTACGAAACTGATGATCATCTACTGTACTAGTCAGTCATCTGCAGTAGGCCAAAGTAAAGAAATGGATTCTAGGGCGCACCCAGTACGTCGAATAGCAGTCTATGCAAAACATATTGTATCAAAATCAAACTCAATTTTAGTAAAAAAAAAATATTCTCAAACACAGATTCAATTATAGATAAAAAAATCCCCTCGTCGCGTTCAGGAATGCCAAAGTCCCTTATCGAGACATTGCATATCCTGGCTTTATGTAATCTCTTATTATATTAATGTAGCGTATGAACTTGTTTGTTACCGAATTACTTAAAAATTATAAAAACAAGAGCAAGGAGTTACTACTGAGATGGCGATTGATAGAAAGGCGTGGTAGAAGAAAACGTGTTGTTCTGACCCCACCTAAATGTAGGGATAGGGCAAGAGAATGAATTGTATGAATGAATTGAATGAATGAAAATGTATTTTAATCGATGAAACATATTTAAAATTCAATCGAATTACGATAGTATTCGAGCTTTATCCGTCGTTTTTGCAGGCGGAACAAGCACGAGTGAAAAATTAAATTTAAGCTCAATTCTCTAGAGGTAGAACTCTGACCTGATTTTGACGCTTATGTTGCTTAAGTTTATAAAATAACCTTTAAATATGTGTTTAATTGAAATTAGTATGGGAAATACTTATAGACATTGCTTGTGAAATTGTCTTTGTACTTACAAAGAAGACATGTCCTACGCAGAGTACGGAGCGGAACCTAACGGATTCAAATTAGTTTACCTTTATCTTATGTTTATTGCATGTCTTCTACTGTTCGTCTGCTGTTGCTACTTACAGTACACTGGCTTTTGATTCTATTACAATATATTATAATGTTATGTGAATGACTGCGCAGACTTTATTTATAAATTTTAATTAGTTTGCTCTATTCGTGTTTAAATCTTATCGCATATGTTTATATTCGTTTTTTATATAATTATTATTTTATAACATAATTATTTGTGCTAAGGAAGATTCATTCAGATAAAGTTATCATTTCCAGATAAATAATATTATATTAACGATAAAAAATAACGGAGTATCAAAAAAAGCTTTTGTTTTACGGTACCCTGGTAAATTAGGAAAAATATTGCCTAGGTTACGTTTTTGTAAGCTATATTATACAAACGTAACATAGGTTACATTGTGATCTTAATGAAAAAAAAAAATATTAAAATCGGTTCAGTACCTACACAATTTACACTTCTGACAGAAACAAATGTTTCCTCTATATAATAACAGTATGAATAAAGACTAACGTAACAGTAAAATTAGAGCATAGGTCATAAAAGACAATATTCGTGTAAAGTGTATTCTAGTAAAAGATCAGTATAACAAAGAATAAACGCCATGTGACATATATCACTTCTGTGATATCAAAGCGAACCTATTTCATAGATAAGTGGCAGCAGCCACTATACCACTACTTATAGAGTAAGCCGCCTCGAGAGTGAGGGCTTTATTTCAAAACTATCGCTAGTTTCTCTTCCTACGAACACAAACAAAAATGTTCCTGTAGAGCTATCACGTAGGCCGCAAGAGTCACACTGGTCAGACGGGTCTGCACCGACGCTGTTGCTATATCGGGATGTTATTACGGTCGGACGTATTATCAGAAGAGTTGCGGGGTTCGTTTCCGCAACATAACGTCTTCACCAAGCATGAGCCTGTCGTGTAACGCGGGAAGATGATATATGGAATAGATAATCTGCATAATTATTGATGATCAAAGCTATCGGCGCGGTGTCAGCGGCCTGTAACGGGCGTCTATGGTAATTCTGTAAGTCTACATAACGCCTGCGCGGACAAGGAAGTGGTCGTGACGCGCCAACCGAGTGGAGCTTTTGCTAATTGGCTGTAACCGATAGATAAGCAATAAAATCAATGGCGGAGGACACAGGCTGCATCTTCAATTTATGTCGATGTGGATTCGCGATGCGTCGCGGGCCGGCGCCGGCCCCCGCCACCAGGCTTCATATTTATACGGTTAAGCGGGTACTGCGCGGAGTTCAAACGTGCCACGGGCGCTCGGGACATTAGACGATCGAGGAGAGAACGATCGCGTGGGTAGACGTGGTACCGGGCGAGTGCAGTGTGCAGTGCGTGCGGGTCGTATCGCGAAAAGCTTTGCCGAGAAGCCTCCGAGAGCGCGGCATCGCGCGCCCGCCTCGCGCTCGTCGCGTCAGTGCCGGCCCGGCCGCGCCGAACGCACCACGCTCCGATTGACTGCTCAACACTTGCCGCGGACAGTGTAGCGCGCACCACTCGCCGAATTGCCGCCACGATCAGCGCGGGCTTGTTTCACTACTGAAGAGAGGTGAGTTTCCTTTCGCAACGTTTTAGTTTTTATAATTTAAATTAGTTTTTTTAAATTGTTTTTCTTTAAGATCACTTTACAAATTAAAGTTGTAAAAGGATCCAGCTCACAAATAGACTTCTTAGCCAGGCTTTTATATTTAACGGGTCGTTGAGCTTTTCCGCCGCTACGCTTCCGGAGAGTGTCTGCACTTAAAGCTTTAATTTGTAAATTTTTTATACGTTGTAATAACACAGGTGCACAATATTTTTGGTTATAACAGTTTATGCTTTCATTTACTTTTTGAGGTATAGAGAGATTTTTTCAGCGACTTCGTGTAAGAGTCTTTACTTGACTTCTTTTTTTTTACTTATTTTAGAGAGATAGTTTGACACAATGTGCAACAGAGAGTAAGCTGTTAGTAAGCTGTTTAGCTTTTATTTTGTGAAGCAAAATTGATTTTATATTAAGTTTGAAACATTTAAATAGAGGTTCAAAAAAGGAAAGGATAATATTTAAAAATAGTCCCTCAAGCTAACTGACAAAATCATCTGTAATTTGAAACTTCTAGCTTCAGATCTCAAGAAGTATGTCCAAACACTAGATTTTTGCCACTTTTTTTTTTCAAGAACATGTACACACAACAAGGAATTGCATTTGCATTCTCTTTTTACATAACAGGGCATAAAAATTGTAAAAAACTTTCATAGAATTTTTACCTTGAAAGCTCTTAAAAGTATATTCGTCAAAGTTGTTTCGCGCTTACTGCCTTAGAACATCCCATCCCTCTTAGCGTCATTCATTATTCAGCATTGTTTTCTGGCGCATCGCGCACTCCTACTGTAGCGTACGGACACATAAAGCGGGTAAAAAACTAATGGAAAATTTTTTCATACTCGTATACGTCTTCCAACATCGTGTACCCTTCAGAACAGAACATTGCATTTGTGCACTGAACTATGTCCACTAGGACTAAAGTTATACAGGTGCTCAGTGTACAAAGACCAGACAGATTCCTTGATTGAAAATTGCTTATATATATAGAAGACGCCAAACGCAAATATTTTTTTTAATTCAAAAAATCTTTAACTTTATCAAAATTTAGAGAAAAAAATGGCAAAGGTTATAAAGAATGTTGCAAAAACATGAATGAACAATTTATAGTAACCGTGTTTTTTTTTGAGCAGCTTGTTATTTTCTAAATTTTGGGTTTCTTTGATAAGAATGTGTAATTTGATGATAATGTTTGATGAAATATATCAAAAAAATAATTAACATAATATGTTGAAGAATTGAAAGTTGACACAGTTAGTTGATGATGTTGGACTGCACCTAATACCTAGGATAAGGTTGCCAATTTTCTGGAGTCTCGAATAATTCACCTTTACATCCCGATACGGGATATATGCGTGTTAAAGCGAAAAAGTGAACTTATTCTCAATGTTAGTTTTCTTTCCGTCTATGCCATTTCGTGGTAACTTGAGAGCTAATGGGTTTTCTGCAAATCTATTAAGAATCAGAAATCAAGTGAATGTTTTGTGTTGTTTATAAGACAGACTGAGAGTTGGTGAGTGACACAGCTGCGTGCAACGAGACTGAGCGTGGCGGATGCAATATTTCACACTCACCACCGCTAATCATTCACGATTGCGCCAACAAAGTTGATTGAATTCAAATCATGTGGCCGCGGCGCGCGTCGGGCATCACCCGCTGATTTGTCGCTCGGCGATACTTAATCTGTATTTATGCATAATTAAAGTCTAAACTTTTAGACTTCAACAACGTCATCAAAAACATTGCAAATAAACTATAAAATAAATCACGTCATTCGAAATATTTTGAATATTATTTAAGCATATTCAAATATTTTATTTTTAGTAAAGTTAGTATGCTACAAGTTTTTTTTTTTCAGTAGTTTAAAAAAGATAAAATAAAAATAAAATACTAGACAGAGATCAAGTATTTCCTTTCTGCGCGTTCCAATTTCCCCTTTTTTACATCCGTACATAGTAAAAGTCCATGCAACAAAATAATAATACCATGCAAAGAAATAAAAAAAGAAGTTAAGCATTTAGTTAGCAATAACATTCGTACACTTATTTTAAAAGAAGCATCGATCGTAGTCGTGTTGGATATTGAATTTAAAGTACAAATTTCGTAAAATTAATTGTTATTTTAGATCAAACAATATATTTTTCGGTAAAACTATGACTTGAATTTTAAATGCCATAATAATCTTTTCACTATTTTAACAAATACAAAGTCTACTTCATATTTATAACATAATTAAAGGAATTTTAAAGGATAAGAAATATAAAAAAGGCTTCATTTACAATATTTTTGCCATGGCAATAACAATAACAACTTCTTGTTACATGTTACCTATCTGTTATCTAAATGATTATACAATTTTTTGGTATATCTTCAGAACACAAGATCAATATCCAAAATTAAATGCGACCTACTTGCGAATCCCCTTTCCAACTAAAGATTTTTTGTAATCGGTTCATATGTAAGTGACGAAGTTCTGGGGTTTGTTACCCCAGAACTTAACATAAAAAACATACAACGGAACTGAGAAATTCCCCTTTTTTTAGAGTCACTTAAAATGTAACACCCTCTAAACCCACTGCCTTTATGAATTTACCGTAAACATAGAAAATAATTATGAATGTGTTGTGTCATTTGCACGAACAACCTAACAGTTAATTGCGCACAAACCTGAAGGTAATCTTGATAACATTTTCTAATTTTACACTACAGCGCGCATCGAATGTCATCCTGCCCAACTTGTTTTACTTCTCGGTGTGGGTTTTTTGTCCATTAGGTGCTAGTAAACATTGTGCAATGAAATAAAACATAATAGAGGTCCTCTATGTGCTAATATGGCCGCTCTAATAACCATGAGCTATTCAAAGAAGTGATACGAGACAAAAACATTTTTCGATTTTAATTAATTTAAAGATAATTTTATACGTCATGAATAAATAAATTCGTCATAAAAAATTATTACTAATTATTTTATCAGCTGTGGCCTG
Organism: Papilio alexanor hazarajatica; assembly: GCA_018246295.1. Classification (NCBI taxonomy): domain Eukaryota; kingdom Metazoa; phylum Arthropoda; class Insecta; order Lepidoptera; family Papilionidae; genus Papilio; species Papilio alexanor. The sequence continues at coordinate 12,940 of DWLR01000977.1, read as the reverse complement.
CAATAGGTTAAAATATTTCTCATGTAAAAGCTTTTTAGAAAAATTACCCCTGAAAAAAGCGCTGGAGCTAATAAAACTTAAATAACTGTGGACTGTAGGAAAAAATAGAATGAAAACTCTAACGGAAAATAACAGGCAGGGTTAACGCTAACGAGATTAGGGTTATAGTACTAGCAGTAAGAAGGAAGCTTAGAACGGAGAGCGAAACGGAGGATACTAAGTGTGGAGTGCGAAATGGCGATTCCGATACGCTCGATTGCGCAAAGCCGGGCGAGGGCGCGAGTGCGGGCGCGCGGGCGCGGCGGGTTCAAGTGCAGGGTGAAGGTTCCGCGAACCGCCGTCGGCTTGTCATGCTAAAAAATATCCTTCTCTTATACGTTTTATAACGAACGGAGCCCTTATATTATGTTACCATTTTTCGCCATTATCATTGTTGTAGTTCCTATATTAATAGAGCTTCAGTTTCTTTAGACTGTAGTTACGGTACATAAAGAGATTATTAAAAGTATCTTCTCGTCTACAAATAGTGTAATTTTATACATCACTCCTAATGCTCTTTATTAATACATTAATTAAATAGCCTTCTTACTAAACAATAAATTTTGAAAGATCTTATTCTCTCTCCCTATTCTTATGTCTCCACTGTGTTTTTGAAAATCGTAAATTTTTAACGCAGTTTAAGTATTGATAGATGAACGGTTTGCATGACAAATAAGATATAGAATGTTCAAGCATTCTACATTTTTATTATTGTTTTTTTTACCATAATATAACCTTTTTTCGGTCTATAATTAATTTACATTTTCATTCGGTGTTTTCATTACTGATAAGATAAATGGGTATTAATAAATAAATAGGTAAAAGATGATATCTGCTAAGGTTTCATAATATTACTTTTTTAGGTCCCTCTTTTGCCGAAAGAATGCATCATCAAGGCATCCATATAGATGCATTACATTTAGTAATACAATAGTGAATAGTATGGGATCGCGACCATTGGCAATCAATTCGACATAAACATACAATTTATATGTAAACCACATAGAGTAGAGATATACATTCCGAGAAAGGAATTACGGAGAGCTCATCAGACTCTTAAACGATGAAAACTCTCAATATTTGTCATGAGTCAACGAGCCATCGTATCGGAGGCAAGAGGCACGCATTGGAGATGTTAACGGGAAAGCCTACTTGTCCGTTGCCTGCGTGATTGTGCTTTGTCGGGTGACAGCCGAGAGATCGATAGCTGTTTAATTCAATATCGCTTTGATCATGTATATTGTTTACGCGGTTTTTTTTTAAACTATTCATAATCAGTAATAAAATATGTATATTTATTGCAAAGAAACCTACTTTTCATATTTGAGAAATGCGATCGTGTTCATTTATTAAGTACTTGGCTATCGGCCCAACACGTCAACAAACTAATGTTGTAATTTCCTTTAGTGAATACAAAACTACTACAAAACTTTCTAAATAGTTTTCAATATCTAAAAAAACACACAAAACTAGTCTCAGTTAAGTATACCCTTCTTCAAGTTTAACAGATAAAATAAATTTTCTTACATATTTTGGTTTCGAAATCAGTATCAAATAATAGATTAAAACTTATTAATTAGTAACACTTGAAAGACATTTTTACGATAACATTAGTTACAACTTTACTGGTCACACGAATTCAAGCGGAGCTTCTTTTATGGAGCCTATTAAGTGCTCGAACCCTTATACGTTGCGGGAAAAAGGCGTCTTGGTTATTCTAATTCGAAACTGCACCAAATGGTAGCGCTTTATTGCCTAATACGCTCGCGACATCCCATTCAAACGTCCGTCTTCAGCCTGCGGGATCTCTTCCAGTCCTTGCTAAATATGGAAATGGATGAGGAAAGGCTATTTCATAGATTGTTTATAATGTTGCATTAAACTGTTTTGTTAGTATTTGTTTGGCGCTTGTCGCTCGTCACGAAGGCGATCGCCGACAAGGTTGTCGAGCTTCCGAGTTCTTTGTTTTGTTGTAACGCTTCGCATTTAGCCTGCGGAATCACGCTTAGTGGACGACGCGACGGCTAAATAGCTGGATAACGTTTTTTCTGAACTCCTTTACCAGCGTCACAATATTTAATGGCAAAAACACAAGGCCACGACGACTCAGTTCACGGACTCTGACGTACCATATTACTTAGTTACATTACGAATTCTACCGCAAGATGATTCGTTAAATTCAATAAGTTAATAATCTAAATACATTACGCTAATTAATCGGGTCCGTGCCGAGAAAAAGATAAGCAACATAAGAGTGACCGGTGAACTTAGTACTGCGAGCTTACTGACTGCGCATTAATAACGCGGCGTCAATATGCGTGCGCAGAGCTCTGCCGTGATAGAATGCGCTCGCGACGAGGTGACGCGCCGCCGCGGACCACGCGCCGACGCTTCCTGAGAAAATGGCAACTTATGGGGAACTGAATCTGGGCCTCGCAGGTGCCATTGACCTGTGCAACTTGCCACCTCGACGCACATGTGCCGCCATTCACATTTAATATTTACCTATATATGTACATACATTCGAAGAGTTTGAGTCGCCGAGAGAGCTGCATCGGGATCTGCTCAATTTCGTTCTCTAGGAGTAAAAAATGTCGGATAAAATGTCCACATTCTGATAAGATTTATTGCACTGTTCAATATTTTTAGGGGATTTTGTATATAATTGCTCATAATTCAACACAATATAAAACAAGTTTGTTTATCCTAACAAAATTATACTTCATTCAATTTGATAAAATCATCGGAATATCGCTTCCAAGGAGTTCACGATTAAGGGGCGGGCCGTCGGCTCTCATTTCGGCGCTCGGCATCGCTGGCACACATCGGTGGCCCGAGAACCGTTACAAGACCACCGAAATGCTACAGAAAAACTGTTTTCGTTTCACTTGCTATAATTTCGTGACTCTGATTTATTACAGCTCAATCAACAAACTTCAATGGCAAGAAATTGTCGTCGACCATGTCAGTTATGCAGTTATGTAACTTTCTTTAGGATTTTTAAATCATGAATATATGTATGTTATGCAACATGACATCATTCATTCATCAGTCGGGGTCCAAGTATCGGCAGTCGGCGTGTTGCTGGAACCTTACATGTGCATGCGTATAACGATGCGCAGAGTACTTTGTCTTACGGCGGAATAGTTATTAGTACCGGCGAAGCAGGTCTGGGCGCGAGTGTATAAGAAACCTCACCTCGGCTCGCCACCTGAATGTCAATATTAGAATATAACCGAGCAGCGGCGCCGGTCGCAATGACCGATAAAGAGAACCACTCAAATATGACCCTACTCGAAGTCAATTTAAAATTCACATTCAAAAGAAACGAGCTCTCTCGGCACCCGTCGCCACCAGATGGTATGTAGGTTAAGATGTTATTTGGCTGGTGTTTTTTGCCGGTAAAGTTTTTATTACAATAGTCATCTTCTTCCATGTCAATCTGCATAGTTATAAGGCGTGAAAGTACTGACGTCACGGTACCAAATTTCGTCTCAGTAATGTATTAATAGCTCGAGATATTGAAAGAGACTTACAATATCTAACATATAACGTGGGAAAGACATAGCCTACTTTACGTAAAAAAGCCTTTCTATTGTGTATTTTAATTTTGGATATTTATCACGCTGTTATTCCAACTCGATATGAATCGACTGGCCACTTCTTATTATTCGAATATATTTACATTCATATGTGTGGTGACCCAGTTAATGGCTGAATATTGAAATTAGTATTTGGGACCTTCGACAGCGACCAGAATTATCCATTACTTTATCGATGTGAAGGTCTGTAGGAATTTTTTTATATAATGACACGTTCTATCAATAGATGATAAAATATATTTTGAATATATCCTTTATTTTCTTTCAGTTTTCATGATTTTTTAGGATTCAAATTATCAATTCATTAAGCTCAGGGTACCTATAATGGATATCTCGATTTATAGCGCGTGTTCACCCTCGACCTGTATAAATATAACAAAAGCATACAATGGAAATAACCTGCAACTATTACTTTTCCTCGGCAAAAAAATAATGACATCGAATTATAACGCCAACAAAATTCACCGACGCCCCATATATCAACATGTTTTCTCGTGGAAGATGTAGCAACCTTGTAAAACTGAACTGGTTCTGAACTAACGATGGTGTAGAATGAAATCGCAGTTATCATTTACAAAAGAGAGGGGATTGCCTGTAGCTTTTCTTTTTCAACTAAAGAGCCCTTGAATGCCGAGCGCTCAGACGGATAGCACCCACATTCTAAATAACAAGGCAAATAGACATGTCCACTTTACCATTTACCAAGTAAAAAACCTCGTGTTGTGTTTGAATAGGACTTTACCAATTAATATTTGTACCGATACAGGGCGCGAGTGCAGCGTAGGCACGGCCGGCGTCCGCCGCACAAACTTTGTCTAGTGGCCGACACGATAGCTCGCTCCGGGCGTGAGAAAATAAGGAGGCTATTTAACGAGCAACAATACATTGTTTACTTTAAAATTCGAAAAGTCTTAACTTATGATTGTAAGGTTTTAAAAGCTTCGACGACTCGAAAGGGAGATTTTTATTTACTTCAACACCGACTCGACGTCAAATAAAGAACTCAAAGGACTAAAGAAGGTCAGTTTTCGAATGAATAAATCGCTTCACACGGCATATTAAATGGAAGCCTCCACCTAATTTCGTGACTGAAAAATAAATTAGCCAGATAAAAAATGATTTAATGTTTACTTTGAGTCTTTTGCACTGGATATATTCCGAGTACGGTCAGTGATTCACTGCAAAGCGGTCGAGCGTCGGTTATGCAATAGTAAAAATTTTAATTAGGCAATTACAAGTGATGTCTAAGTTTTTGCGGCGGCAGAAGTCTCGGGCGAGTGTTCATAATGTCCAGGTTGTTTTATCGTGCGGAACGTGCGATGTCATTGTCCTGCGGCGCTTGCAGCTCCGCGCGTCTCGCGCCTTCCATCCCTCCCCTAAAAATTTTTCACCGATCTTTTTATTGCTGTACTCAAATCTATTCAACAACATAATACTTTAAGCGGGCGCGGTACATCGATTGGACAATTTGTAAGCAGATCAGACGGCGTCAAAGAGATCTCTCGATAATTCTTCCGATCATACCGACATAAAATAATAAACGTTATTGTAACATTTAAAATAGTTGTGTTTTTATAGGCACCTGTCAATTGAGGAAACTAATGCTGCGGATAAATCGTTACGATACATGAACACGGCGCAAAAAGTTAAAAGAAATATTCAGCTTCTGCCCTGAGTGCTTTATTATGTCCGAGCTTATTCAGTTTTTTCGTATGTTTCTTTAATCTTAAAAGGGTCTCAGTGGAAATAATATGTCTGAGACCCCGCTTGAATTATTCACACTAGAGAATACTCAATGGAAATTGAAAAGGAAAATCAATAGCGATGCTTTATCGAGTAAACAGGCTCGTAATAGGGTAATGCAACATTATTAGATTTATACGTACGCCAGGTTTTTCCATGACATTGTTTTATCCGGACATTTAGATAATGAAATGCTTAAGAATCAGAATAAAGATAATTTTAAATAACTTTTTATACCTAATTTACTTTAAATTAAAATCGCTACGGTAGGTCGAAGTGTTAAAACATCAAAGGAATTACAGCCGTTGAGCAGACTTTCTTTGTTCGCTTTCAAAAAATAAAATTGTTGGCGTTGAATTTCAAACTAACAAATAGCTGTCTCTATTACATTATACCTTAATCTGTACTGTACAGTATACCTAGCTTTACGGTTGTGACGAAAGTATTACTTTTTGGTGGTGACATTGAAAACAATCGAATCAAAAGAACGCAACCAAATAAATAATTTCCCTAAAATTGTTATGCACAAATCTTTGACTATTCATTTATTAGCGCACTGAATGAAAACATTTTCCCATTTTCATCAGATTATTAGTGCATTTGGTTTGCACTGCCTGTAATATTTTTAACCATGTTGTCATGCATTGATTTTTCTCAACAGTAGTTCTGTAACAGTGCTTAATTTTGGAAGCTATATAGATAACCTTTATTCGCCTGCGGATTTCATGTTTATTATGTGATGATGTACGCAAAATTATTTATTTCGTACTTGACTGTTAATTTAAAATATCAAGTTTTAAAACTTATAAGCAGAGTCCTTCCAAAATGCTTCCTAGAGCTTAAATTGTTCGTGATCACGATATCTTCACCTTGAAAAATTAATTGCATGATTTTTGGTGGTCGTTCGTTAGTTTATTTGTTCGTACAATTAATGATATAGGTAATCATGAGTGATGTTTACAGATGTATATAAGCCTGTACATGACGGAGATTACAAAACTCTGATAAACTATACGTCTGACGCAACCGCAAACCTTTACTTACATTAATTTGTTTTTGTAGTATATTTTTTGATCGGGTAAGTAGATACTTGTTTGAAAAAAATATGTAACTAAGAAAACTCTATGTTTACTGTAAAAACATCACTGTGTAAATATTTTAATCGTTTGTTATTGCATCTGTACATTAAATGTATTAAATAATTGTTAATGTACCACATCTTGTGGTCCAACTGGGAAAGATAATAATGACAATCGTTATACGCCATGCTAATTATATCCGTAATATGTCAGGAGTTTAATCAATCTTGTAACGTGGGAAATAAAACTCGTACCATTTTATTTGATAATTCGCATGACACATCTATTCTTCATTTGAAGTTATGCCGCTTATATCGAAATACAAGAACTCAAGATCCTAACCAAATGAATATAACAAAGCCGAAGAGTTTGTTAGAGTCACCTATCTCAAGAACTAAGAACTACCAATCAGATTTTCCAAATCAAATTGTTAGTTCTTGAAGCGCCAGTAGCCTAATATTTTAGGGTACGGACTACCGGTCATAGGGTTGTGGCTTCAAATCCCGTCATTCAACTATTGTCGCTTCCCATAGCACAAATAAAAAGCTTAATCGGAATCGTAAAAAAATGTTTTTACATGTGGCAGCCCAATCATTAGGGAAGCTATTTTCATCTATTTTGCATCATGCTGCAGAGAGGCAGCTTAAATCGCAATACAGAGATAGTAAGATAGAGAAAATTTCAAAGTAACATGCGCCATTTATGCTCGTAGCAATTTCTAGATGCACCGTAGTTTTACTCACTAACATAAAATTTATAAAAACAAAATTAAGTGAATAGCATTATTTGTAAAGAACGACCCAGAAAAATTTATCGCGATCAAATTAGAGACATCCTAAAGAAAAACAATATAAAGCGATAAGCATGTATGCGTAAATGTATCGATGTAGAAGAAACGAGAGAGGTGTGCCAGGATCGCGCCAAATAGAAAACCGTAATCTCTGCCCACCCTTAAGGGTTACGATTTCTAATATGAGGTATTTCTAAAGTCAAAGCATTATTGCAAGTTTTATTCATTACAATATGAAATATGTTTTATTTGGTTACAGAACTAATATAATTTTCCGCATCATCCAGCTTATTTACAGCGTATAACCGGCTTATCTCGTTCATGGATCTAAATCGATTTATTTATTCGTTGCTTGTACACCAGTTAAATATTGTGTAATTGTGTAATTCTTTAGACTTAGTCATTATTATATAGGAAATTAGAAAATTATTACTATGCGTATGCAATAACATGCTTGGTGCGAAGCACCGTTCCTGCACCTTCTGGCGAAGTTGTATAACAAGAACACAGAACACTGTGTTCTTGTTAGATGATTTCACGACGAAAACATTTTGTATGCGTACAAGAACTCCGACTTAGGTGTCATGTTCTGCGCACGAGTTGTAGAGATGCATACCTCGTTGCGCCATCAAGCTCAAGACAAGTGGTATTTTCCTTACGGTACCGTACAGCCATTAATACGCTAATCTGTGTAGAAAACACAAGTCATTTTGTTTCTAATTTCCTGTCTCAGCCACACTTTTATGATTACTTCGGGTATTAAGCTCGACTGTACTCTCTAATTGGACATTTGAAAAGATACATGTTTTATTTTGAAAGTATTAGATTTGTGTTCATTGTAATCGCCTATCTCACTGCTAAAAGACGAACCGTGTTTTATAAATTGAATGCGTAGCAGTTAGGTGGTGAAAAAACGGGAAGGATGACTCAGAAGTATAAAAGGAGACTTCTAAGCTTGATCTACTGACTTTGATCTTTATTTAAAATTTAAATAACTGGTGATTGACATTCCATTACATTTAACTTTGAATATCATTGAATCTTGGGTACGCAAGATATGTGTGAATTTATAGATTAGTTATGTATTTATTGTTTGGTATTTGGTTGTATTGTTTGTATAACTTTTGTAACAATAGCAATGTAACGTAAACGTAGTGTGTACGTATTGCATTGAATTGGTACTTTTCTGTAATGGTGTTGTATTTTTTTAATAATTAAATAAAAAAATAAAAATTATCGAAAGTTTACATATGGCTAGACTTAAGACAAGCCCTGATTGAATTTAGTGAATTTGTAATGACTAGGACTAGGTTTGCCCGCGGCTTCGTACGCGTTCGTTCCTTATTTACCTAGCTGATATTTTTATAATATTAATTTCTATAATAGATAATATGTGTCAAAATTTGTTAGTGTCAATATTACGTACCATGTACGGATTATTACTAACCACCAATATTAAATATTGAAGAAACCCAAAATGATGCTTTTCTTATTTCTTTTTTCCTATCTTATTCTTATATTATTATTCCTCAAAGGGAATAATTATACAATACCTAATTAGAGTAGAATACGTAAGTAGAGTACGTTAGAATTTGATTTGCAAAAATCTAAATTTGATATGTCAAAGTCAGGATTTCATTTGCAAAAAGCTGAAGTTGAACTGGAAATATTGATCAGCAAACGATAACGCACCGATGAGAAGAAAGGCGATATTGTGGCAGGCGGGGCCGCGAGCGAGGCCGCAGCGGCTCCAACTTACTAAATCAATATTTGCGCAGATGCCGGCGCAAGAGCATGTTATGCTCGAGGCGACCTAAAATTCATACAGCTTATATGGCAATGATAGCGGTAAATTTTCTCTGCGGCTACTTGTAATCCTTCAAATGTGGGTCGCTGTTGCACGCATTGCTTGACCCCGCGGCAATCGAGATATCCCATTAATATCAAGACGCAACGGCGATGTGCGATTCGAAGCTCGTCTACAATTACTCGGAATAATCTATTCCACTAGGTACTTGGCTATTTTATATTATTTCTTCACCGTAAAACATACTTCGAGCTGTTAATTTCAAAACAAACAATCTTCATTTTTGAAAAAAACATTTTCATTTATATTTATTTCAGTCAAGGTTTTTTTTTTCTTCTAAATAATCCACCGTAATTCATACCTTTACGAGCAAGAATTCCTGAAGTTGTAAGTAAGCCTGTGAGCAATTACACGCGAGAGAGTTATTACTTAAGTTACGACGTAGAATATCATTACTAATGGCACTGTCATTAAAACTCTTAATAGGTTCCATTCGAAAGCTCTCAGGTTCCCTAGGCTATAAGATAATCATTAATGCTAGGCTTTTACAACTGCTTGTGTTCTGTGTGCTTGCCTCGGAGGTCCACGCATTAAATGATAGCTGACGTGTTTTTATAGCGAAAGGGAATTCAATTCCACATATGTTATAGATGTACGTACATATGCAAGCGCATATTTAAGCACATTTTTTCCTCGTCGCAACCGCAAGTGAAAAGAAGTAGCATCATTTCCTAAGCGATGGCCACGACTCCCGTGTAATATGATAATGCAGCGAATAAATGTTTCACGTCTAGACTCCTCGGTATCGTTTTTGTGCGGAACCTGTTCTTTATAATGCAGTTCCAATGAGAAAACCGAGCCCCTCGACTACTATTGTTGTTCGTGTTTTTTTTCTTCTAAAGTCAGTAAACCATAGGGAATTTTATGCGAGTATTCCCATTGAGTTCATGCGAAAGGAATTTTTCCCTTAGCTTTACATTGTAATAAATTTAAAGTCGAACAGTACACGGTCTAAGTTTGTAACGAAACCGCGCTAGCGTTACGGCATAGCTCGGCATGGACAGGAACCTGTCGCTATGGTAACCGATAAAACGGCTCGAGGTATTCGACATTAGGTCGTATCGTTCGTGCGAAACGAGCTGCAGGTAATAAAACGGTTAACGGAAAACGCTGTTGGAGCTTAAATCTACTACGTGCTCATGCGCGCTCGTTTGGAGCCCGGCTAAGAGGTGCGTTCGTAAGCAGTTACCATTCATCGACACTCAGAGATATGGCTGGTAATGAGTGACCGGTCGGCCGACTATCGGCCCGCCGCTCGTAAACACTGTTCGACACGAAGCATTCGTACATCGCTGCGAATACGACTCAATAGACTTCGCGCCGGGTTCACTCACTTCCTGGTAAGGCTAACTGTTCACACAACCGAATGCTTGCATGCCGCAGCCGCCGCCGCCACTCCACCTGACCTTAGCTTGTACAAATTATGAACGCTATTAATTGGAATGCCCACAAAAGGTACTTGCGAATTTAAAGTTCCAGCGTCTTAGTGCGGCACTCGCGAGCCGCCAAATAATTGGTCGGCGAATGCTAATTTAGGACTTTTTTTTCGATGGTGGTCAAGGTTGCGGGCTTGCACTGGATGAGGGCGGCGGAGGTCCTATCTTTGTGGCGATCATTGGGGAAGGCCTATGTCCAGCAGTAGAGGACCATAGGCTGAGATGATGATGATAAATGCTAATTTTGAGAATTTTACTATACGTGATTGGTACGAGACCCTACTTTCATTACAATTTTTTTTATATTTAATACTCGTCGTAATTCCATTAAAGTACCGAAATTTATATGATTGATGTTAACTGCGAGCTCTTGATATCTTTTCTTTATATCTTTTAATTGCGTATCTTTAGATAATAAGGATTCGAAGACGTGTTTTCGCAAACGGGATGCGATAGCGTCGCAATACATGCAGCCCGTGGCCGCGGGGCTCGCTCGCTGCATGCAATCGTGGAGCACGAGGCGCAAGGGGCAACGCTCATCGTGTGAGCGTAATGCCCGCCTACAAACAATCGCAAATTCAACGTGCGCCTAGCAACAGCACTCACACTAACGGTGGCTGGCTCTTCTGCGTCCACACAGACAAAAGAATAGTGCATTTATGAGCTTCGAGCTCCGACGGACTCCGAGAAGTCGTTGTCGACCCGCTCGTTCGTTCCCCGCTGCATGTCGCAAACGACGAATGTATCGTGATTTAGACTGAAAATATTTTTCGAAGAAATGTTTTCGCACGAAACATTTCTTCAAAACATTGAAATTTAAATTCCACTTTAGAACTAAATACCTATTTGTAGTTTCGATACAGATTGTCAATCACCGCGCGATTCTTTAGTGACGCAAATAGCTTCGCAAACATTAGCATATTCGCTCGTAATAAAAGAATCGGGGGCGATACAGATAAATCGAAAACAGAACGGCATGATAATGAGATAATTCGTCGCTGTATTCTAGGAGAATATCAAGACGGTGTAACGGTGATGGAGCGTCTAGCGCGGATTTAGCTAAATTATTCGGACTACGCTGTCTCTACGTGCGTACCCCGCACGGCCACCGCTCCGCCACGAGACCAGAGGCCATATTAAGGTCAGCTTGAAATAGGGCGTGAGACAGTATGCTTAACACGCAGATAAATGGTAATGCGAACGACCAAAAAATATATTAAAAGCATTGATCGATTCCGCGGATTATTCTGTGCACACATGTTCTAATTTACGTACCTATTCATGCTATATTTACTTTTAAACAACAGCAATGTGTAGTTGGTAAATTATTTATGACATATGAAGGGCAAAGAGTTATTGAGTGAATAAAGTTCTATTCGACTATACATTTTCATCTTCAATTCCTTACATGTAATGTGTTTGTAAACAAATTAAATAAGTGATTTTTATCATCACTATTACTATGTACATCTTGCCTAAACCTAAATTTAATGAATAATGTATATTAATAATACTTTATAAAACTCAGTTCCTTATCAATTTAACATTATACTGTCGCAGAAAGTATATTAAAACCGCTACTTAAACCAGTAGATGTTTTTATTGCGACAAAGTATGCAGAATGCTTTAAAAAAAACCCAAGCACTGTTATGTGGTGTGGTGGTCTAGATAGTTTTTATTAACATCATCTGACACAAAATTTCGCGAGTCAACGAACTGTGAGAGGCTGTTTTAACGAAGCTAATATTTGTGCTCTTCCTAACCATTTCCTTAACAGACACGGTCGCCTACGGAAAAAGTCCTTACGTTAAATTATTTAGCGTGACGCAAACCGCTAGTGAGAATGAAGCAATTTAATTAAAAATTACACGAGGTTTAAATGCGTCAACTTATCGTGATTTAACGATCACAGTCATCGCTCGACCTGCGTCTGTAGTGTGTTAAATACACGATCTTAGTATGCGGGCAGCCATCGATTTCCGTTAATCGACCGCTACACTTGCACGACAATTATCGCCTAATAACGAGTGGGGGTGCTCGTAGCCGAATGTAATGGCGACTCGGGCCGTGTCCACGACTCGTATGCTAATCACTTGTAATTTACGAGGCTCGATAATCGCGACACGCGTACGTGCGCGCATTGTGCGAGCGCGGCGCTGGAAGTCTGCGCGTAGCCACACGTCACACGTCTATACGTCCGCCGCCTTACAATGCAACTACTCCCTAATCAATTAATTATAAGACTGAATCATAAACGAATAAAAAAGTACTTTTGTAAAAAAAAGTATTTCGTAAGTTTTCTAAAAAGTGTATTTCACCTTTTTAACGCGTTTTCATTAGATTCGCCTGTATATATATATATATATATATATATATTCGTCTCT
>DWLR01000976.1:0-20767 GCA_018246295.1 Papilio alexanor hazarajatica | reverse complement strand
GACAGCAGCCGGTAGCGGTCCAGAGTGCCGTCGATCTGTTACCATCCGATAGACTTATTAACAAGTTATTGACGAAAGTAAATAAATTTAAAGTAAGGCTTCAGAGCGGTTAGATTGTAGTTGCTTGAATGAGTTATCAACAAAAGATAGGACTCAAGATTTTTTTATGCTTCTGCGATACGATAAGTGCCGGTGGCTTAGTCTCCAATGCACATACGCATGTGGACGTATAGACATAAATACTACTAAAGAAAATAAAGGGTGTAAGCAATGTTTGTACCGTGATCTCTCCGCGGCGCCAGGTGATCTTGGGCGGCGGGTTGCCGTGGAAGAGGCAACGCAGCGTCGCCTTGCCGCCCTCCGCCGCGCTCACCTCGGGCTCTGTCGCCGTGTTGGCGCGTGGCGCTTGCGGCAGTTCTACACACAAGTATATTAAAACAATTATGACCATTGAATGAGGTCGTGATATTTCTAGACCTTTATAGTTCCGCAATTTTATTAATAAGTGAGGAATCGCCAGCTTCGTCCCCTGCCATATAACTTTTGCCTCTACCAAGAGGTCTGCTATCAGATGTCTTTCACTAGAATGAAATTGTCTGTGGTGCCGCACTCACCGGGCTGGTATGCGGTCGTGAGCGGCGCGGCGCTGGTGGCGGCGTAGTTGGCGGCGCTGGAGGCGGGCGCCAGGCAGAGCTGACTGCAGCCGCTATCGCAGCACTTGGCTTCGCCGCGGCAGTCCGCGTCATCGTTGCACTCGCGCCGACACGTGCCGTCCACTGGCGGCATCTCCTCTACCGACGGACAACTGCCCGTCTTGTTCACTGTTAATATTATATTTATATTATATTATTACCTCCAATGTCGGATGTCCTTCATTTGATACATTTTGTCCTATAAAAGGACTTTATCAAATCTATTTTTATAGAGATATATTATTATGACATTAAAAAAAGTCCAATCATTAAGGGAGATCATTTAACATTACGCAAACGTAAGGAGTTGACGACGAATTGTGCGGCGGGTAAAACCGCGCAGCACGACTACTATGTAATATATGAGGAAAGAAGAAACTCATTCTTAGTTTTCGCTGTGTCGATCCCTTTGCCTCAAAAACTCGTCGCCTAATCATTCAAAGATTATCATCGAAATTTGGACTTTGATTGTTTGATTGGAAGCTTTCAGGTGCAATGATGAATATTTGGAGTATGTAATAACTGTATGTCATAAATGAATAAATGTAGTACTCACTGACGTTACAGCCGGCGACATAACTGATCTCCTGCAGCACGGGGTCGCGGAACACGGTGGGCACGCAGCGCTCGCCTTCTGCACACTTCTTGCTGGCACACGGATGGTCCAGGCAACGGCATCTGTTGTGTCGTAACATGTTAACATACAAATAAACATTAAAATTATATACAAAATGTAAAGACATTATAATAGAACGATTTGGACTTGCGCCACATTCTCTTTTGCACAACCCACATTATATCTTCCTTCTCTGTCTCTGACCGAAATGTGGACAAAAGTGACGTCCTTGAAATTTGACATTCGTATTTTACAAAAATAAAACGCCACGCACAAGTTATAAACTAAAGGACTTTTAAGCATTGATTGATATGGAAGTTGGATATGGCTTATGAGTGTACCTCTGGCAACCGTCGTCGCCGGTTTCATTGACCATTCCATAGTAGCATTTGAGGCGCTCGCACTCGCGCTGCAGCGGCGCGCAGTCCACCTCGACCTGCACGCACGCGCAGCGTTCGCAGCCGGCCGGCGTGCGCGTGCGCTGCACGCCGTACGCGCACCGCAGCGCCGCGCACTCCGCGTTGTACGCGTCGCAGTCGGGTAGCACTTCGTTCGTTTCTGCGCAAGCGCAAGCGATTACAAAGTGCTCAACTATTTAAATTATAAGAGATCATAAAGAACTGTTTGTACTAAGAAATAACAATTATTACACTAATCTAATCAAGTGTAATAAAAGGGAACACGAGTAATGTTTTTTCCAGATAAGGAGATTAAGAAAGGAGGTAAATTTTGCACTTTATGTTATTTGACCATCTGAAAATATAAACATTAAGTAGAAATCTTTCTGGTATAATGTTTGTTTAGTGTTTTACTGGGGAAACAGGTTAAAAATAAAAGAAGATTAGGTATTTCATTATATTTAATGTTCTTAGATGTAAGTTCCCTAATTTTGAGCCCTTTTCTGTGTCTTATTTGCTTTATTGTCGACCTCAGACACAACTATACTAAGGAAAAAATCACGTATTTACATAACTCTATTATTTCTCGATTTAAAAGAGTATCTATAAATGAATCATCGTAATAGATTATATGAATTGTTAGGTATGCGTTTGTATATTCAAGTTACGGTGCAATAATGCCGCTTTGTACTTTATAATAGCTTATTAATAACGTTTCTAACAATAAAATCATGCCATCCATTTTATTTTAAAAGCATAATAATACACCAACAATTTATTTCAACAGATATTAAATGTTTTTAGCATTGGCATTTTTGAAAGAAAATCTCAATATATTTTATAAATACTGACCTGTATATGTACCACGCATCGACAACATTTGCAGAGTATAATAACAAAACCTAGTGCACATCTATAATGTGCAATGTGCTAAGAGATAAAAAGCGTGCAGAAGCGGTGCTTGTGGGTGCGGTAGCTCATCACGACGATTACCTTTTGCCGGCTCTACACGCGCTAAATCATCAGCCCCCAATTCTGCTAACACGGTCGTGTCACAATAAACTTTAAACTATTGTTGAATGGCATTCTTAGTAGAATCATCATCCAGTTAGCCATCAAGGCGCCATATTTATTTTTATAATAAAATGAGACAAACGTGCAAGCCGGTCACCATATATTACGTGATCCTTGGTACCCACAAATATCTATTAAGAATTGCACTAGAGTTGCTAACCTTTTTATGGTGAAAGGGGAGGAGAGCATTATGACATTATTACATTAGCAGAATTGAGGATTAGACCAGTCCAATCGGAATATTCGGTAATATGTTGACTAAATAAAGACAACAAGGATTGTTAACTGGTAGACTAAGAGTTTAAGAGCGCGGTAGAGTTGGCTAGCTAAAGGGATATTGTACCGGCGGTCGGTGGGACTTTGCAGACGTCGGCGCACTCCTCGTAGGAGACAAAGTTGTTGAGATTGCCCTCGCAGCCGTAGTAGATGAAGGAGAGACAGTCTCCATAGCTGGTGCTGTAGTGCCAGCGAGGGGACTCCTGGCCGCAGTTTCTGCTGCCCATGGACAGCGGCTGCAGGCACGCCGGGGCTGGCACCACCACCCAGTTAGTCACCCCAGAACCAGTTAGTTTAACCCCAACATGCAACTTTACTGTCATACCTTGAGCACTACTACTAATATCATAAGATATTTTTGTTTTGGACTACTGAAATAAGTGTATTTCATGAAAAATTATGTTAATGAAAAGTATGTCGAGAGAATACAGCAAATTCACTGGCTGGACAGGGAATATCAAAAAATTGAAAGGAACTATGATTATTGATATATAACTACTGATGTCTTAGTACAAGCCGCTCGTATGTTTTTACATACTCTTAGGTAAATTGTTTTATTGCTCTTACGGTGTACAATAAATGAAATCCAAATGTCACGTTTTTTAATTCAAATAGGGACATGTCAATAGAAGCCTCATAAAATGATACTATTAAAAATATTAGAGTGAGTTTTAAATTGGGTTCACAATGCGTTTGTTGTATTACTCTCAGTAGAAAATGAAGATACTGAAGTGATCATAATAAGCCATACATTTGTAGCATTGGGAAAAATAATCTACAATCTAATAGTAACTAAAATATCTATAAATTACTACGAAGAAGATGAATTCTACAGTTGCTACTACGCAAATTATTCAAATGGCGACACATACCTGGTCCACTCGGTCCGCAGACCTCCTCGCATTCATTCGCGCTGGAGAAGCGGTTGGGTCCGCCCTGGCAGCCGCCGTAGGCGAACGGCTGGCAACGAGCAGACTCTGCGTCCCAGTAGATCTTCATGATTCCAGTCTCATTGCACGGACCAGGATCGAGACGGTACCGGCACACGTCTATTGGACGTAAAGTTAATTATTAATTTTTTACAGCTTCAGGCGATTAGTTTATCAATAAGTATATTTAATTGGAATAACGATATGTCAATTATTCACTGCCGATGAATTTTTGTGATATCATAATTTTAATATCTCCAGGGACAAAATGATTTACAAAAAACATGCTTTGTTAATATTAAAACTAAGATTGACCTTGTACTAAAAGCTTCTAAATCTTATTGCGATATTGTATATAACAACAAGATCTAAAAGTTATAAAAGTCGTAACAATATATATAGAAAAATAAGACGATCTTCCTCAACACTAACCCAGTCCCCTGAAGACGCCACACCGTCTCTCGCACTCCTCCTCGCTGCGGTATGAGTTGGGATGGCGGCAGTTGCCGAACTCTGCTGGCAAGCAGGCGCCGCGCGTCTCGTCGTAATAGAACACGGTAGCGCTGTCGCCGCATGGCTCCAGGGACTCTGGACTACGGCACTGCTCTTCCACCAGCTGCGTGATAAAACAACATAAGTATTCTGAAAGATCGAGGGAACATATCCCACCAAAAGTAAAAGCCAAAATAAGATTTCATGATTCTTCTATTCCCTTAGTTAAGTAAAAAGTTTAATTAAGTACGAAGGCGTGGTGATTTGGTATTTCGAAATCCAAGTTATATAGCAAGGTGTGGAGAGAATGAGAAATCACGTATTCGTTGTATATATAAATTTTTGGGTTACGCTGCTATTATAATCAATCGCGAGTTTAAGTATTGGTCTCGTCATGTCACGCGCCATTGCTTTTATCTAGGAAAACGAGTAAGTATATGGCACAAAGGCTTCCAATGTAATAGTACTTACTATTCGTTCCGTAGTGGTGGGAGCGGCTTTGGTCGTTGTCGTGGTGGTGCTCGTTGTGCTAATAACTTGTGTTGTTGGCGCGATGGTGGTTGTGGTAGGTGTGGGTTGTTTTTTGCATCGACCTTCACAATCTTCTTGTGTATCGAATCTATACGAATGGAAAAAAGTATTTGTACTAGGATCAAGAATCATAATGCTCTGGGTATTTTGTATGGCAATCTATTACATGATAGGATTCAGATTTCAATACTAATGGTGGATTAAAGGAGACTGTTATTTTACTGCCCACGATTAATTCTCTTAAAGTAAAAAAGAATCGCCATTCTTATTAAACAGGATGGAATGATGTCATGCAGGAAAATTATAACGTATATATGTGCATACGAGATGCTAACGAAAAAAATATATTATGTATATTCGTAAAGTCTGCTATCACAATAGTTTTACAATTGTTGATATGATATTTAACCAATTAATAGTGTCGTAACAATTTTTCAATGACACCTCATTAAATCCTATTACAACCCTTTTGTAAGAATGTGACGTCTTTATAATAGCTTATCAAATAATCTAGACTTCAATTCTAAGTATGTGATATTTAGGAAAGAAGTCTTAACAAAATTACGTTAAATTTGGTTACTTTTATTTTTCCTGTTTTCTTCTTTTAGTTTCTACTTAATAACGTATAAACGATATTATCAAGTACCAAATATTTACTTTATCAGATTGCGTTTTCCTAATTTGTTCTGTCATGTTGTGTACACACAATTTGGTCTACAATCTAGCTCTTAAGCACTGTGTCGATCCATAAGTATGTAATGATTATAAGCTGTTATGGGTACCTTAATAAAATAAAAAATTAAAAAAAATCGTTGTGCCAGCGCTAAAATATTAGAATACAGTACAATTAATAACAGAGAGCTGTTGTAGAATTCTATAATCAGCTGAATTAGTAAGCGAGGAATAAAGAATTTAATTGTTTATAACCTGTTGCCGTTGCCGTTACAGCCACCGTAGATGAACTGGCTGCAGGTGTCGCGCGCGTCGTCGTAGTACCACATGGGCAGGTAGGCCAGGCAGTTGCCCGGCTCCGGGGGCACTTTGCACGGGTCTGAGAATAATTCATTTTAAACTTTCGTAACAATTAAATATATTTGGACTTGGATGAATCTTAATTTCCAAACTATTAACTACTTAATTCGAAAACTACGATTCGAATAATTAATCCGTTAACGTGGAAAAGAGAATTTTGCAGTCGCGTGTAATAAATAGGTTTTCTAAATGTAAAATCTCAGAGGAATTATTTTACCGCTTTTAGGTTTGCAAATTTCCTCGCACTCGTCGAAGGTGGAGAAGCGGTTGGGACCGCCGTGGCAGCCACCGTACAGGAACTGCTGGCAGCTGCTGCTGTCACCGTCGAAGTAGAACTTGGGCTCGAAAGACCGGCACGGGCCCACGTCCACCGGGTAGCGGCACACGTCTAAATGCATACATTACCCATTTAAAAACATGCGCATAAATATATGGTCTTTTTATCGATAAAAACTTTATGAACAGGAAAGAAAATTGATTGTAATTTGTATGCTGACTTAGCCGATTTAAATGGTATTTTCAACATTACAAAGCTACGGTCTATTCTGTGAGATCTAGGTACTGTTGCTACGGCATTGCCACTAAACTATTATCAAAAATTAAATTAAAAGATTCAGAACTCATTTCAAGGATTCGAGACTTACCAATATTGCGGAAAGCACCACAGCTTCTCTCGCAGGCTTCCGGGGAGTTAAAGACGCCGGTGTTCCTGCAAGTAGCACCCGAGTCCGCGTTCTCGTGCGGTACGCACTGCCGGCTGCTGTCAGCGTACCACACTGTGCCCGCACCGGAACATTCCTCTAGGATCGGGGACACTATGCAGTTTTGTGGCAATGCTTCCAGCTGTTGACGGAAAACAATACTATTCAATTTTAGTCTTATATTGATGTGTACTTTCTTAATTATAATCATTTTATAAGATGGCGAGAAATTAGTTTTAATTACTAAGAAGAAGAAATTTACTTTTACTAACAATTTCTGTTACATGCTACTAATCTTACAACAATATGAGCAATTCGTGTGTGATGAATGAAGTGACACAGGCCATATCCCTTTTCCATCCTCTCCTACTCTCCTAACCAAGAGCTGGCGACTCATTTAAGACTTGATCTTGAGATGTTGATCGATAGCGGAGTGTATTTCACATGAAGAGTGCTTACTTTCTTGTCTGCTCGTTTGCTGCCTTATACTTGTGAAAAATACCACTTCATAGAAGAATCTTGATGTATAACTAACATGCGATCTAGACCTCTATTAAGGTTTTAAGGTAATTAAATCAATGAGAATAAAGAATTTAACTCGTTATTTACCATGACAGCACTTGTTGTAGTTGTAACAGGTGTTGTGGTGCTCGTCGTGGTAGTCGAAGTCTCGGGTTGCGGCCTTGTGCTTTTGCAGCGGCTCTCGCACTCTTCCAAGCTCTCGAATCTGTTTTAATAATTAATGAATCAGGATTATTTATTATTACATAGCTAAATTTACTTAAACATCGTAGAGTAAAACGACTAGACTTTTTTTTAAACAGAATCTGTTTATTTCAAGGAAAAATTGTATTACTATTGAAGAAGAAGAAAAAACAATGACCATATGTGTTTGTATCATTAAATCCTTAAATTACTATCATTAAATCATAAATCATGAAAAATGTAATCAATGAATCATTGGACGTTGGAAGTTTGAAGTTCATAGTAGAAGAATTATACATGAACGAGAAATACTTATAAGAAAGGCCACATAAATTCAATGTTTATAGCAAGAAATTGCTTTAGAGAGAAAAACCCGTAAGTTATTCAAAATCTATTAAAAATTATTCAAAATAAATTATTTAAAAAAAAATCTGCTTTTAACCTTACCGGTTGGCGTTGCCCTCGCAACCTCCGTAAGTGAACTGGCTGCAGGAGTCTGTGCTGGGGTCGTAGAACCAGCGCATCAGCGACTGGTCGCAGGGCCCGGCGCGCATCGGCAGCTTGCAAATGTCATCTGCCGAGCTCTCGACACCGAAACGGCTTGCCGCTGAAATAAACGAGAATTTGAAACCAGATTTGCTTCTAAAAATGGAGCTTCTTATTAACTCCTACTGATCTTCCATTCAATGAAATTTGGCTATAATTAATTGCTTTATTTACTATCTTTTATCAACGATAAGCATTTAGTGTAATAATTACACCTATTAGTTCCACTCGGCGTATGCGCGTGTGTGTGTGTTTGTCAATGCAGAAATGTCTACGGTTTTACGCGCCGTTATCATTGTCACTATGCTGCGCATAGAGCTGCGTGTCAAGTTGAGTTGCACTATCTATATATTACTACTTACGCTGTTCATCAGGACAGAAGTAGTTGCAGTACTCCTGCGTGGGGAAGTTATTCCTGTTGCCGCCGCAGCCGCCGTACAGGAAGGTGATGCAGGTCCCCAGGGACCCGTCGTAGCCCCACCGGCTCTCCAGCTCCTCGCACGGGCCGGGGTCGAGCTCCAAGGCGCAGAAATCTACAAAGGAATGCACAAAACACACGTACATTTTTGATGATATTAAAAGTAAGAAACTGATCTAGATTTCTCTAGTAAAATATTTAAGTATGTAAAATTTTCTCCACAGATTGTTTCATTTGCTACATTTTCTGATCGCCCGTAAAGCACCATAGGTATCGGTCTCTTTTTGTATAGTGGGAAAATCACCATTTTAAAACAATAAATTTTAAAAAATCAAAATACCAATTACACCTAATTGGTAGTTTGATTTTTTTAAAATAAATTGTTTTGATTGTATGTTATAAACGAATCCTAGATTATTTAAACCATCCAAAGATGATACAGACATATATTGCAGTTGTTCTACACTCAAGATACAAAAAAAGTTTACAGATATTGTAAAAAAGTCAACTACATCTCAAGGCCACCATTCCAATTACGTACGTACATCCCATCGTAGTTACTACCATTTGCTAATAAGATGTAAATGTCTTCTGAATTGTGGCACAACCCACTCTTTTCTAATCAGAAAGAAGGAATGAACAGAAGGATGAGAAGGAGAGGACTACCGAGGAATGTTGGCATCAGGCAGGCGGCCAGCCGTAAAAACTATAGCCGAAACCAATTAGTACTATGGACCACAGTAGAGTTCAGGACATGTGGAAGAGTAGTACATACAGTGCCGACCCTACATAGGTGGGAAAAGGGCAGGGTGGTGGTGGTGGGATGGTGATCTTTTGAATTGCGGTTTCTCTAAGTCTAAACAGTAATAAAGCTTGAAACCTACCAGATCTCTGTGAGCCGGCCTGTGGTGGCTGTACTTGCGATCTTGGCTGTGTGGTCTCCTCGGGTCTTGTAGGCTCCGCGGGTCGTATGGTCTCCACAGGTCTTGTGGTTTGGACGATGGTGGCCTCGGTGGTGGTGAAAGTAGGTAGTTCGGCGCAGCGCGTCTCGCAATCACGCTGCGAATTGAATCTGTTATCGTTGCCGCCACATCCGCCGTAGTAGAACTGTCGGCAACTAAAAAAAAGTTTGAAGAAAAGTTACTTATTGATAACCAAGTCGATAACAATTAATTATGTAACACGCTTATTTTGTTATTACTAATTATTGCGATATTTTTTACTTTCTTGTGTTTAAATCATTTATTTCTTATAATTTTAGCACGTCGTCTCTCATCACGAAAGGAAAATTAAATGCTGATTTTCCTTCTTGTAAATTATCACATAATAAACAGGGCACTGAGTACCTTACCCTTTATTAGTTGTGTCGTAGAACCACTTTTCTGTATAGGCCGCGCACTCGCCGGTCTCCGCAGGAAGCACGCAGATGTCTGGCTCTGAAAAATATTAATACACATCATAAAACAAAACAATTAATTATGAGAAATTAAATATATACAAATAATTAGGCTCGAAGTTTTTTGTTTGCTACATCAGAACGTACTCTCTAAATTGAGAATTGTTGGAAATTATTCCACATGTAATTAAAAAAATCCAACAAGACACCTTTGGAACAAAGCTGTGTACATAATTATGTCACAATCTCAATTTGTTTAAAAATTTTAATTATTAACTTCGAATCTATAAACCACTTTAATCTGAAAATCTACAAGATGTAGTGCATTTTATAAACTTATAAGAATACATTATGAAAATTATCCATTAGTTTGTGCTTATACATTTTGTATGTGTGCATGTTAATAAAAGAAATTTTTAAAGGCAATAATTAATAAAAAATATATGAAAAAATAAATAAACTACTCCTACTGCATTTTACATAGCAAAAATATTGTAAGAATGAGAAATACATGCTTCAATAATATTAGCTATCCAAGAGAAAGAACACCGGGGAAGTAAAAGAAAAGGGAGTCATGCGATGCAATATTGTTAAAAAAACATTACCATTTTACCAATTCATTACATTGGTTAGATATTATTATACTTTTATTCTCTCTTATATTTTTGCTATCTTCTAATATCTCTGTTTCTAAAATTACGTTGAAAGCCTTTTTTATTTAAGGGAATGAAAAATTGTTTTTCAGATAACGTGAAAAGGTAGAGGAAGGGATGGGTAGGGAATTGGATAGGCGACATCTCTCTCATCGGACGAAACGCAGAAGCGTAACACTTATTTACGCCCATATATTGTAAGATCGAAGATGTAGTACCACGGTGGGACCCGGCCATTGTAATAATTACTGCTGTTCTTTTACCTTTATTACACATATATATATTTTTCATAAGTGTCTGTATACAACTATCTCGAAAACGGTTCTAACGATTCGGATGAAATTACGTAGATATATCAATTTACGAATTAAATTTATTTATATATATGTATGGATGTATATACATAAACGCGAGAATTCTCCTTTTAAATAAATTAAAATTCTACCATATGTCGCTACATGTCATTAATCGAAGTCGAATATTAAATGTATTCTAAAATAACACGACGACGGAGACCTTAACGAAGAGCGAAGCTAGTTATAAAATCTAGTTATCGATACTCCACGTACAGAAGACGCTTCTAGTTTAACTTAATTTATAAACTCTTCACTTATTACCGCTTGTTTTTAGTGAGTGGCTTACCGTATGCACTGGGGCAGGAGGCCGTACAACTCGCTTCTGAATCGAATCTATTCCCATTGCCTCCGCAGCCGGTGTAGTAGAAGGGAACGCAACGGTTCTCCGTCTGATTGAATGACCAGGCGGCATGCGTCTCCGTGCAATTCCCTGTGTCTTGCGGCTCAACGCAGTTTGCTGTTTGTCCAGTGTTAGTTTGAAATATTAGTGCTTTCAGTTGCCTTCAATTACGGATATTAGAGAAGAAACTGATGGCAAGCACTGCTTGCATTACCTTATTAAAAGATTACTAACTAAACGTGGGCCAACAATTGTTCATGCATTTAGTGGTCCTTCGAGTGAAATGTGAGGTATTTTGTTGCTTTTGTTCATTATTTTTTTTTTGTAAAAAATTTTGCAGTGCCGCCATCAAATGATAAACTTAATGTTGTAGAAGAAATGTTTTTTTCATAAAATTTAATTTGAAATTGAAGGCAAGAGAAGTGAAACAAGAAAGAAGTTATACAAGTAGAGACACGTTTTAGTTTACCGGTCCCATTGATTCCGGTATAATAATAAAAAGAGAAGGGGGGAAAAGATAGCATACTTTGTCAATGCAGGCGTCATGCACATTACAACAACAGAACAAGCATAGAATACAAGTAGAATAAATCAGTAAATCTCAAGTCTATATAGATCAACCCAACCATCAGACCTATCAAAGTTACATTATTTTATGATAAAACGTATTTCAAATGAAAGGTTAGTTACCAAAACTTATAATTTAATTTAAGTTAGTAAATTTAGTTAATACCTACTCTTACATTGGCTCATCTTTGGTTTATTTTTTGTGATTTTAAAAAATTAAAAATATATTAATACCTCTCCAAGGGCGACACTGTTACTTTTAATGTTTTAGAGAAAGCTGCAATCTAAACCATTGTCAAAAGATCCATCGAATATTTCATTTTTTGGCAAAACAGGTAGAGGCGGATTAACCTGTGCCTGTCATTATTTCGGTAACAGTAAGGATAATTTCGGGTAGACGGAGCACTTTGGCGCCGACCCTAATTTTTGCGCCGCGCGGCTTTTATTTATTTTGCCTTAGATATAATACGCTACTGGTAGCAGGCAAAGTCGACAAGGTGGCTCACGTTGTGGCTTGCCGGGCGGGCTGCAGCGTTGCATGCAAGCGGCTTCGGAGGAGAAGCGGTTGGCGTTGCCCTCGCAGCCGCCCCACACGAACTGGTAGCAGCGACGCGTCTTCTGGTCGAAGAACCAGCGCGCGTAGCTGCCGGCGCACGGACCCTCCTCCATGGGCAGTTCACATTCATCTGGATGTAAATAGTCTATTATTAAGCATCACATTACACGGTAAGCGAAGTGCCTCAAAGATAGAATTGCAAAATGGTCCAACTCACCAACATTCCTTTTGGGCTCGCACTGCGCCTGGCAGAGCTCGCGGCTCTCGAAGTTGTTGGCGTTGCCGAGGCAACCACCGAAAACGAACTGACCGCACACTTGCTGCTGTGCGTCGTAGTACCAGCGCAGGTTGTAGCCAACGCACGCGCCCTTCACCTTTGGCAGGTTGCAAGCCTCTGTTGGATGATAAGAAGTGCGTTATAAGGGGAAAGTATGTTGAAAGAAGATGTTGATGATTGAGATTCAAACATAAACAAAACTGTACACGTAAATTTAAATAAATTACATTTTATAGGTAGCCATACTTTTTGGATTTTATACTTTTTATGTTAATGCCGTTAACCATATAGTATCGAGGAAGGAGTCATATTGTTACTACGCAGATATTGTTGAAATTAACCACATCGAAACAATAATAAATTTAGTATGTAATATTTTATTAACCTTTAGGTGAAGGCTGCACGCAGACATCCTCACACTCTTCCTTGCTGACGAAGCGGTTTCCGTTTCCGTCGCAGCCGCCGTACCAGAAGCGTGAGCAGCCTCCGTACTCCATGTCGTAGTACCACTGCACCGTGTAGTTGCGGCACGAGCCGCGCTCCGTCGGCAGGCTGCAAGCCTCTGTACACGTTCAGTCTTTTATTAGTAAACTGTTAGGACAGATAACGTAGTCCCACGCATTCATAGGCATCATAACGCTCATCATCAGTCAAAATAAGTAATACTGCCCTAATCCGCAACTTTGGTCGCAACAGCGTTACCCCGTACGTAGCCACTATAAAAACAATTCATCTTTATTACTAGATTTTTAATTCATCAATTAATCATCATTGACCACTTTCCAAATATTCTAAAAGTTGAATTAAAGCTGTAGTGCCATTACCCTAATGTTTAAGGGACTGCCGATCATGACCTCGTGGGTTCGAATTCGTCATTCGAATATTGTCGTGAACCATGTCATAGAATAAGCTTCTATGTTTGGTCAAAATGGTTATAAAATATTAGTAAATCATTTCAATAATCTACCAATATTGACATTACAAAAAAAATCGACGATTTTCTCGTTTTCTTTTAGATTCGAATTTAAAAACAAAACCTCAAAGCATTGGTACAGTGCACAAACGACTAACTAAAATCACTAAGCAATGCTTAAGAAAAGTAGCTTACCTTGTCTGTTCACAAGCACATCAGTGCAGCCCAAGAACTTGTCTCCTTTAGCTTCTGTCTGGCCATCAAGGCAACAGCCATACTTGCTACTTGCACAATCGCAACCCAGTTGGTCAGGACCCACGGCGACGGTGACCTCGTCGCCACAGCAGCCGTACTGCGTGTACTGGCAATGGCAACCCTCGAGGTTAGGGCCGATGGAAACGTTGACGCCATCGGGGCAGCAGCCGAATTGGTATGTGTTGCAGGCGCAGCCCTCGTAGTCGGGCCCGGTGGCGCTAGTGTGCCTACAAGGATAATTATAATTAGATTAATCGCGAATCGCGTCGCTGTTTTGACTGAAATGCATCTATGATGTCGATAAGGTAGAAATAAAATAAGGATTGAAAATTTGCATCCAAAAGGTATGAAAAACTTTGCTGTAATATGCTGTCAGTAAAATACACATGTCTTTAAATATAACTGATTAAACTGAATTTAATTGATACTGAAATAGATTTGAACAACAACAACAACAACAATAAATATAGAAACATATTATTTGTTACCGATCCGGGCAGCATCCGAACTCAGTGTACTGACAGCCGCAGCCCTCGTTGTTGGGCCCGCGCGCGATGGTGACGTTATCTGGACAGCAGCCGAAGTGGGCGTCCGCACAACTGCAGCCTAACACAATCAGAGATGTAAATGATGAATTAAAGGAAAGTTAGCAGTGGCAGAGACAAAATTAAGGTGGGACATATTAGCATGCCCGTGTAAACATTTATATTTTACGTGCCCATCTCATCCCCTCTTCCTCCTTTCGACGCTATGATAAGGAAAGCTAGCAATGTATACGTAGCTTAATTGCTAGGATTGACGGAATAGAACGGCGACCATTTAACATCAGGTGAATCGCTTGTTCGTCTGCCGCTATCTTCCAAGCATCGCAAGTTGCCTTACCCTCAAGATTGGGACCAGCGGCGGGCTTGTAGTTGTCCGGGCAGCAGCCGAAGCGGTACCGCAGGCAACAGCCCTCTTGTTCCGGCCCGTGGGCAGGAGTCTCGCCGTCTGCGCAGCACCCGAACTCCGTAGAATTGCACGAGAACACGCAGCCCTCCATCTGAATGCCTTGAGCTGATGGAAGAACATAAAATATTACTCAAAACAAGTAACTTTTGTACTTAAGAATTCTAAATACAAAAATCTAATGGGGCTATTTATTTGGGAACCATGGTAACCATCAGTTAAAAGTCATAGTACGTGGTAAGTAAATGGGCCACCACCGAGCGGGATTAAGATCCTGTGCCGTCTTCATCCAGTTTACTTTGAGGCATACGCTGCGTCGTACTGTATATGACCGCCTAGACATGATGTTACATATAAATAAATATATATGAAACTAATCAACAAACCTGGGGAGACTCCATCAGGGCAGCAGCCGAAGGTAGTGCTGTTGCAGGGGCAGCCCTGGCTGTTGGGCCCGGAAGCCGCGGTGCTGTTGTCGGCGCAGCAACCGAACTCGCTCGCGAAACATCCCGGCTCCTCTTTTTTAACTTCTACAAACAAAAACATGTCATTACCAATTTGTTTTATTTTTTGCAACAGTAGCAAAATACAAATTGTATATGCAAGTGTCACTCTTATTATGTAATATTACAGTGGTGTCCTTTGTCATAGAGAGGCTAAGTCAACAATCTATAATTTTACCTTCTTCGGGGCATCCCTCATTCCTAGGTCCTTTAGATTCAGTCTTCTCATCGGGACAACAGCCGTACCTAAAAGTCAAATAAACTTATGTTAAACATCACACGTACGTCATCTTTTCTTTTTCCTGCTGATACATAGAGGTGTTATTTGATTTTAAGACTGATTTATTTAAAATTTAAATTATTTACTCTATTTATAAAATTTAAATTTTAAATGTTGTATGTTATAAACATGAGTAAATATCTGCTTTTTACATGTGCCATATATTGAAGGAAAGAATAAATCAAAATAATTCGGAGGACAATCGACAAGAAACAATTAAAAAGTATTTAAAAGGAAACTCAAATTACACTATTAAAATTGTATATATTTTTTATTTTTCATTATATACTTCCATCGTCTTAAACATCCATACTATACGGAGACTCGACCCCACAGTCAAACCATCAACATGGTTTGATGAGGCAAAGTATGTATATATCCATTTACTAATTATAAGCTGAACAAATAAATAAATAATAAATAAACAGTAATTAGACATTTACTGGAAATAATACTACGGTACGCGTTGTATTGTACCAAAGCGAATATGGAGTTAGCATCTGTGAAAGTAAAGGGCTGTTCTTCAGCGGCACAATATGAGCTCATAATGAAGCAAGAATTATAATATATTAGTTGAGTTAGTGTCAATTTATCATGGACAATATAGAGACTTCAACGTACTTGGAGTTTGCGCAAGGAGGCCGGATTGGTGGGCAGCCCTGCTGGTCGTTGTCCTCTGCGGCGGTGACGTTGTCGGAGATACAGCAACCGAAGAGCGTTTCGCTGCAGGCCGGCAGGGGGCAGCCCTGATCCCGGGGCCCGGTCGCCGGGGATACCCCATCAGGACAGCAACCATGTTTCGTCTCCTTGCAAGTTTTCGGGTTCTGGCAGCCTGAATTAAGATGTAACCCGTTTAGGTTCCAACTAATAATTTCCATGAAGTCTCTAAAGAGTTAAAGATAAATGAACATCAATAAGATTATCAATGCATAATTTATGTAAAAGAGTAGACTCACCTTCTTCGAAGGGTCCCTTTGCGGGGGTCTTCTTGTCGGGACAGCATCCGTATTTGCTCTTAATACACTTGGCGATCTTTCTCCGCGCCTTGCAGCGGGGCTTGTTTGTATACACTCCAACAGTCGTCGTCCAGTCCCAAGGAGCTAAGAAATTCATAACAAATTAAAGACCATTCATTTTTTTTAAGAAAATAGACAAGGTTTTTCTTTCATTCATACGTTCATATTACAGAAGAAAAAAAGCAAATGAGATATTAGCGAACAAGTCGCGACAAGACACTGAGGACGGGTACTGAAGGATATTGGAATGCTGTATTACTATCAAGCCAGGATTTAGTTACTTGACGGCCTAACAATTAATATCAAATTAATGTACCGATTTAATAATGTAACATAACCTTTGCCATCTAATCAATAAATAATTTGAGTTCTGAAAATGTAAACCGAAGAAAGTAGAGCTTTTTTCGCGAGACAGCGGCAGAATAAAGTTAGCAACTTACAACTTGGCTGCGCATAGTCCAATGACATTTATTAATAATTTAATTTTTTTTAGGCACGCTGCATTTAATGGCTTTTCCTCATTATTAATCAGGACATTAGATGAAGAAAATCTGATGAGATATGTATGTTTTATTAATAAGTAAATAATTTAAGGAAAATAAAATACTTACTTGTTCCCCGTTCAGTTCCTGTCTCTCTATCGGATATGTCAGTAGTGGATAATCCTTCAATTGTAACCTCGGTTGTACCAAAGGAGGACTCTTCAGTACTAGAACTTTCTGTAGTAGATACGCTTTGGAGAGATGAGCTTTCAGAACTTTCGGGTGCTATAAAATGGAGAAAATAAATAAAGTTATACATTTAAAATTGGCAAAGTGAGCATTCCTTTTACGAGAATTCCAGATCTTTTAATAAATAAAATTAAGAAAAAAAAAGAAGTACTTACAAGATCCAATCGACGTAGTCATTTCTTCACTTGGCTCTGTAGTAGATCCAGATTCAGTAGTACCGGCAGTTCCTAAAAAAAATTAAGTAAAAAAATAAAAATACAAAAACTTTTGGTTTTAGCTGGACTTAGAAGTGTGATTTCACACTTTTTCACATGTTTGGTTTAATTTATTAGTCACTAAATGTCATATTACATTACATTTAATGGTTAACTTATTAAAATTTCATTTGCATATTTTCCAAGAGTTTACTTAATGCACATTGCATTTATTAACACTAACCAAAAAAATAGTGGCTCAAAATTTCGAAAATCTTGAGTAAAGGAAAAAAATATAGGAACTCTGTGAACAATCCAAGACATGCTAATGGAGGTTTAAAATAAGTATTTACTTACCCTCTGTCGTATCTGTTTCTTCAGACTCCGATGCTTCAATTGTTGATAATGAACTAACTGAGACTTCCGTAGTGCTAGCTTCCGAGCTCACTGTTGAGTTTGATTCTGTACTTTCAGTTTCCGTGCTAGAAACTGAAATTTCTGTTGTTTCTGGTGAAGATTCGGTAGTTTCTTTTTCTGCCAATTCTGTAGTTATGCCTGATTCAGAGGCGGTTGTTTCTTGTTCGGTACTTTCTGTTGTAATTTCTGATTTAGCTTCAGTACTTGTTGTTGATTCTGTCGATGAACTGGATTCTGATTCTGTAGATATACTTGATCCAGATTCCGTAGTTGTACTGACTTCAGATTCTGTAGTTCTACTTGACTCAGATAATATTGTTGTGCTTGATTCTCGCTCCGTAATTGCACTTGATTGAAATTCTGTAAAGGTACTTGATTCAGATTCTGTAGATGACCTGGGTTCAGATTCCGTAGATACACTTAATACAGATTCAGTTGTACTTGATGCAGATTCTGAAGATAAACTTGATCCAGATTCTGTAAACGCACTGGATTCTGATTCTGAAGTTGCAGTCGATTCTAATTCTGTGGTTCCACTTGATTCAGTTAACATGGTGTCTGTTTCAGTGGATTCCGTAGTCTCGGTTGGTTCAGTTTCAGTAGAGCCAATGGTAACAAAATCTGTTGTTACAGAGCCTGAAGTACCAGATTCTGTAGACACAGCTTCTTCTTCAGTAGCCCTTGTGTCTAATTCTGTCGTAACACTGCTCTCTGTTTCAGATGATTCTGTATCTGATTTTGTTACTTCTGTTGTGGAGAATTCCATGGTATCTGTTATTTCAGTTTCTGCACTTATGGAACTGCTTTCACTTACAATTTCTGTGCTTCTAATTTCCGTCGTACCTATTTCAGTAGGCGTGGTTGAAGCAGAACTTAGTTCAGTTTCCGTCGACTGTGAACTCTCAGTAACTGTGCTTTCGGATGACCCCGTTAAATAAGTTTCGCTAACACTCGAAGAGACTCCTGAAAAGATATATAAGTCCACAGCTACAAAGCACGGAAAATTAAGATATTAAAGAATATTAATGTTCCAATACGAATATTAAATTAAAACACTACACTAGATGCATTAGATGTCTCATTGTAATTCTTTTTGGTAAAAGTTATTCTCTTTATCAATTTACCTTCACTAGATCCTGTTAAATCTGTATCCTCAAGTGTACTACTTTCTGTACTTGCATCGCTACTTGATTCAAAAACATCAGACGTTGTGCTCAAATCGGTGCTTCCATCTGTAGATGCTGTAGTCAAAAAATATAAAATATTTATTATATGAACTTAAATATAAATATGAAATCTTATCCTTGTGCCACTTTGTATGGGTATTAATCTTTATGTTCATGCTCATAAACCCGTTACATAAGGCGTTTTCACTCTCGTACAGTCCATTATATATTGGCGATAATATACGATCAAAATGAGCCTATGTATTGTATGGTCAATCCAATAAATAAACAAAGATGCTTAAAAGCGTGTAATTTTTTTACCTTCTGTAATTCCGGTTTCCGTGCTAGCAGTAGCTCCTTCTGAAGATGTATCCACATTTGCTGAGCTATCTGAAGTTATCGATGATAGTTCTGTGCTGGAAATTGTATCAGTCGTATTTTCGGATTTACTCGAAGTGGAATATAATGGTTTCTTGCTACTTATGGGAATGAATTCTCCAGTAAGTTCATTTTCACTTTCATCGGTTGTCGACTCCGTTGTGTCAGTGATAGACGTAAAGATTGTTGTTTCATCAGTGAAATCAGTGCTAGTAGATCCACTGCCCGTTTCATCGGTTGTCCAGAGATCAGTGAGCTCTGAGAAATAAAAAAATACGAATTAGAAAAAGTAAAAGTCTCACCTAAAGTGTTTATTGCATTTTTTATTGTATTTATATTTATATTGTATTGTACAGTTATGCCTATTTACCTGAGCCTGATCCAGATTCTAGTGTGAATTGAGTTTCATAATCAGCAGAACCTTCATCATCTGTAAAATGTTTTTTAATAATAAAAATTTATGAAGCCATTTTTTTTTATTAAGAAAAGCCTTTATATAGAGTATAATTTATTTGGCAATAAAAATATTACCAGTCACTGGACCATCGCTGAACATTACGTCTTCAATCTGAAAATAAATTAAAAAAATTACGATTGTAGTGAATATTATGATACATTGGGATAAGAAACATCGCAATAAATTTCAGTCGAAGTAAATTGAAATCGGGATAAAAACGGATGAAAATTTATAAGAATTCATACAACTGATACGACTAGATGTACCAACGTAATGCCAAAGTGCTAAAATTAAAGAATGTGGAGACAAAAACACACAAGACAACGAATTTTTGGTGTATGCACGTAAGCTTTCAGAAAGTAATCCAGGGGAGTTCTCCTGAAGCACCGCATTTTGCGTTAGTTTAGTTACCGAAAAGTTTTTAATGTCATTTTCCATAATGTTTTTTGACTTTGCATTTTGAACATTCAATTTTATTTCACCTCCGGGTGGTATCTGATATCGTACTTTATTGCAGATAAAGTAATGGTGACTTGGACCCTATATAAAATAGTTATTTCGATGTCGTACAGGAGAATAATCGGAGTACAACGCGTTTTAATTAAATTAAACGGTAATTTAACTATATCAGTATACATACCGTGACGCCGCCACTCGATATGGCCTCCTCAGCACCGGCCTCGGGATAGTCCGCTTCGATACATTCTTCGTAATCATAGTAATCTTCAGCCTCAGTGGCAGTTTTCGCTGGCGTCGTCTTCGTGTCATCTTGTCGAAATAGTAAAAGTTACACAAATGATTTTTATGAAAGGAGGTGCGACACAAGCAAGCGGTTCACTTGATGTTAATCTAATAATGCAACGAGTGTCGTTGCTGCTGTAACTAACGTTATTAAATAATCAAAAATAAATTATTTAATAATAATTAAACAATTAAATACATTCATATAAATAG